>OY992876.1:423243106-423280606 GCA_963921405.1 Cepaea hortensis
TCTAAATTTCGTTTAGTTTAAAAAGTACAGGGTTTTTGTGACAACTTTACCTGAGTCTGGTGAACTTCAAAAAATTTTTGTGCGTCAACCCGAAAGACGTTCCAGTGTGATTTCGAGCACCACTGAACAGCACAGTACCCAAGGATTACTTGAGTATAAAATTTTTTTCCAGCTTTCTTTATACTTTCGTTAGTCTGGCTTTAGACATTAACTGTGCTATAAATATTTGTAACTTACTAACATCATAAGTAATTTTGTTTATATTTATTCCATCATATCTATTGTTCATCATGTCTTCTTTAAACGAGTGCATTGAAATGGGTTTAAAATTGAATATGTCTGGTGAGGAATTGAGAGCCTGGAGTGAAAATAAATATGCAGAATATTGTTTGAAACAAGAGCAAATTAGTGAGAGGGATGAGAGAGCGGCCGAAAGGGATGAGAGAGCGGCCGAAAGGGCATTAAAGCAATCAGACGTTGCTCTGAAAAGTAAAGAGGCAGACTCAGAAGCTGCTTTAAAGCTTCAACAGGCACAAGCAGAAGCTGCTTTGAAGCTTCAACAAGCACAATCAGATGCTGCTCTAAAGCTTCAACAAGCACAATCAGAAGCTGCAGTGAGGCAAGCTGAGATCTTAGCACAAAGTAAGAAAGAAGAGCAAGAAACACAAATGAAAATTGAACAACTTAAAGCTGAATGTTCTAAAGAGAAATTGAATAGAGAAACAGACAAAGATCAACCTCATAAAAAGTACCAAGGTCTGATCAAAAGTTACAACACAGGTGATTGCATAGCAGCATTCACCCAAAATTTTGAATTTGTTATGGATCATTACAAAATCCCAAAACCTGAATCGGGGATAGTATATGTAAGAAGTCTTTCTGGGGAACCTCTTAAAGTCATAGAGTCGATCCCAAATGACCTGAAAGAAGATTATCTTTACATTAAAGCAAAAATTATGTCACATTTTTTGCTAGATGAATCAGGTTATAGAGAACAGTTTAGGAAGTTGTCTCCTAAGCCAACACACACGTTCTCTGATTACATCTCAGAAATTCAAAATATTTTTTCTAAATGGCTGTCAGCAGCTAAAGTAAATGGAAGTTATGACAAATTGGTTGACCTTATGTTGAGAGATAAGATTATTGCATCTCTCCCAGCCCCCTTTTCTAAATTTTTGTTGGAATGTCAGTGTGAAAGTGTTCAACAGATTGAAAGTCGTGGCTCTGGTTATTTTGCAGCCAATAAGCATTGTTTCTCTAGTGGTCTGACTAGCACAGACTTTGTAGCAGCAGCTACATATGGCAAATATCAGGCAGGGTCAAATAGCAAACAAAGACCTTATAGGCAAACTGCAGAGAAATTATATCAGTGTAAATATTGTAACTATGCACACAATGAGCATGATATGTGCGACCAACATCCTGGGTACACTGCTTACTTGCATAATTACATTTCTAAGCAAGAGAAAGAGAGGAAGAACTACAAAAAACTTACAAAATGTTACCTTTGTAAGGCTTTCGGTCACTGGCGTAAGGATTGTAAAGCCAAGTCAATGACCAAAAAGGCTAATGCAGCCATGTTTGACATTTCTTCGTCAGAAGATGAAAGTGTACAAGATCACCCAGTAAACTCGGCACACTCCATTGAAGTGTTCCATCAGGAAAAATGTACCATTTGTGATCAATTTCATGAGGATGGCGTGTTAACATGCGGCCATTCTATACCTATTACCAGTGAGGAGGCCAATTCTGTAGTAAACTCCAAAGGTATACTAAACATACACCAGGGGTATGTTAATGGTAAAGCGGCCACAGTCTTACGTGATAGCGGGAGTACTCTCATTGGTGTAAAGAGAGATTATATTTTACCAACACAATATAGTGGTAAATATGTCACATGCAGGACATTCTCAGGGAACATAGAGAAATATCCACTTGCATGGGCATATATAACTACACCATTCCTTACAGGAAAGGTGAAATGCGCAGCATTAACCAATCCTTGCTGTGATATTATTATTGGAAACCTTCCTGAAGTGAATGATATACCACATGACATCAATACATCATCTGTCAGTTGTAATATCGATACTACCACTTCACCTTCATCACCAATCACCATTCATGATGTATTACCACCTGTAAATGAATGTACAAATACCAACCTGGCTATGCCAGAACATACATGTAATTGTGTGAATGTAACATCAATGTGTGATGAGAATGATCGTTGTAATGTAGTAAACGCAGTAACTCGATCTACTGCACAGATGCAAGATCGAATCGATCAAACAGAGGCTTTACAACGAGTAAGTCCTGTTGTAACATCTCCTGAGACAACAAGGGAGACGTTTATAACATCTCAGAAAGCCGATCGATCTCTGCAAAAGTATTTTAAACTTATAGACCAAAAGCCAAGAGTAGCAAAGAATGCTCAATGGTACTTTGCTCTCAAGAACGGAATTCTAACACGGTACTACACCAAAGGTTCCAGCACTATAGAACAAACAGTGCTACCGTTAGAAAACCGCAAACAAGCATTGAATATAGCTCATGACATACCCTTTGCAGGACACATGGCTTATGCTAAAACTAGAGCAAGGTTACTTACTCAATTTTATTGGCCAAAGTTTTGCAACGATACCAAACAGTATTGCAGATCGTGTGACATCTGTCAAAAGCTTGTCAAAAAGGGTAAACACCCACAAGCTGAATTGCAAGTTACTGATTTGGCTAGTAGACCGTTTGAAAAGATCTCGGTCGATATAGTTGGTCCTCTGAACCATATTACATCTAAAGGTAATAGATACATTGTAACACGCATTGATCTATGTACTCGTTGGCCAGAAGCGATTCCAATGAAGAACATAACTTCCAACGACATCATGGAAGTGTTCTTTCATATTTTTGCGAGGGTGGGATTCCCTGATACCATCCTTTCAGATCGGGGTAGCCAATTTATTTCCTCGGCTACACAAGCCTTTACCAAAATGTTGGGTGTTAAACAATGCTTCAACAGTCCATATCACCCACATTCGACCGGTATAGTAGAAAAGATTAATGGCGATATGAAACATATGCTCTCGAAGGTAACCCAAGAACATCCTGAAGATTGGGATACTTATCTGCCTGCCATTTTGTTTGCATATAGGGAAGTGCCCCATTCCAGCACTGGGTTCTCACCATTCGAAATGTTATATGGTGCACAACCACGCGGCCCATTATCTCTGTATGAATCTGTGTTGACTGGAAGTACAACTGTGTCTATACCCATTTCACCATATGAACATGTAACATCATTGCGTGATAGAATTATGAAATCATGTATATTAGCTAAAGAAGCTCTCCAAAAATCAGGAGCTATTTACCGACAATATGCTAACAGAGGAAATAGAACTATTACACTGACGCCAGGACAGGACGTGCTTCTTCTTTTGCCAAGTGATAGACATCTCCTAACTGACTCATGACAAGGACCGTTCAAAGTGCTACGACAAATTTCGACGGTAGATTACGAGATTGCAGTTAGGGACAAACATAAGATTTTTCATATTAACATGCTCAAACCTTATCACCACAGGCAAGACGAACAAGTAGAGACTGCAGCAAGCACCTCCATAGTGGACCAGACGGACGACAACGACACTGACGAGATACCGACACCAGGTCTTGACACGACGACCAACTTACAAGACATTAAGGTAAATCCTAACCTGACACAGACACAGACTAACAGTTGCAGACAACTGATACAAGACTACAGGACGATCTTTTCTGACAGCCCAGGACAGACAGATTTAGTGCAACACCAAATCATCTTAACATCTGACGTCCCTATTAAGTGTAGACCATATTCCATCCCTATACACTATAAAGAAAAACTTCATCAAGAAATCATTGATTTAGAAACAAATCATATCATTCGACGTTCACAATCTCATTTCTGTTCACCAATAGTTTTGGTACGCAAAAAGGACAACACTATTAGACTTTGTGTGGACTATCGTAAGCTCAACAGCATTACACAGTTGGATTTAGAACCAATGAGCAACTGTGAAGACATCTTGACTGAACTATCTGACTCACGTTATTTTACTAAACTTGACATGAAAAAAGGCTACTGGCAGATAGCTGTACATCCTGATAGTATACATCTGACTGCATTTGCCACACCTTGGGGTTTATACGAATGGTGTAAACTACCTTTCGGATTAGTCAATGCACCAGCTACCTTCGTCAGAATGACAAGAATTCTTCTGACAGACATTGCTAACATCATTTGGTACATGGACGACATTTGCATACACACAAAGGACATGACAGAGCACATAACAGCACTACAGCAGACATTTGACAGAATTAGACATCATTGACTGACTGTAAAACCTTCCAAAGTGGATATAGCCTTTCAGGAAATTTCATTTTTGGGCTATAAGATCTCAAATGGCTTTATATCAACTGACGATAACATCATGTCCAGAATTTTGAAATTGTCGCTTCCGACAACTAAGAAACAGTTGCGAAGTGTGTTAGGTTTGTTAAACTATTATAGACAGTTTATTCCTCATTTTGCTGAATTGACCAAATGTTTCACTGATCTACTAACAAATAAACAACCCAATGTGATTGTAAACAGTGAATGTTTAAGGCCAGCATTTACGAAAATTCTTTCTTATTTTTCTAAATCACCTATTCTGAAATTGCCAAATTTGAATATTACTTTTAGAGTAAGATGTGATGCGAGCTCCGTAGCCATTGGAGGGGTGCTTCTCCAAGAACACGACCAAATCTTGTACCCAGTATACTACGTCTCTCGAAAACTGAACACCAGCTAACGAAATTACAGTACACCGGAACTCGAGGCTCTTGCCATGGTATTTTCGGTACGTAAACTTTCTAGATTTCTGTTAGGCAAACATTTCATTATTGAAACAGATAATACTCCGCTGACAATTGTTACCAGAGGAACGCCTAGTAACAGCAGGGTGGCAAGATGGTCCCTTCTTCTGCAGGACTATAGCTATGAGGTTAACCACATAAAAGGTTCACAAAACTGTCTTGCAGACCTTTTGTCGAGATGTCCATACAACGAACCTAATACCCAGTCGACACCAGAGCACAGTGCAGAGGGTGTATAAAACTGCAACGTAGATAGTGCTCAGTACCACAGCCAATTGTGACAATGTGTCAGTAACGCTGTGTACACCATTGTGATGGGGAAGATTGTATCTCCCAATGTATATAACTTATGTACATATTGTAATTCTTATTATTATCATGCGAATGAATGCGTATATAATTGTGAGATATGTGAAAGAATGAAATCAGTATTATGTAAACTAATGTGTTGTATAACTGTGAGATACGAGAAAGAATGTAATTATTATTGTAAATACATAAATATTTTAACAACCAGACACTACGGAGAAGTGTCACGGGACAACACTAGAGGATCCAAGAAGTTACCAAGCCACTAAAACGTGAGGTAATCCTAAAGTATCCAGACCGAGGTGCCCAAGACGTTTTAACAAGGTACGAAAGATGACTGCGACAGTACAATCCGAGCAGAAGACGGAAGAGATGATCCAACAGCTGATAGTAACAACTACTACTCCGTTTATAGAAGATCCATCCAGAACGGACCAGCTTTGTTTGAATGACAGCACAACACATGTAATAGTTGTAACTGTGTAACAGCTGTATACTTCCGAGTTTTTGCATATTATTAAAAGTATATAAATGTATGACGTTGTATTAAAATGTGATTTAAAATATTTCCATATACGGAATTGTATATGTCGATTTTTTTTAGGATGTAATCTCAGCATCGTAACTTGATTGCTTCTTTACAAACGTGACTTTTTGTGCACATTTGTCAATAAGGATCAAATTATGACACTAAGAAATGAGTTTGCAATTGTAATTTATGTCTTGTAAACGACGATAAATTATTGTTCCCAAAAATTTTCTGTATAATAACCAGGGGACATTATTCTAAATTATTGGTGATATGTAAATATGTATTGTAACCATGAACATGTGTGCTTGATAAATAACATGTCAATGTAACATCGTTTAGATATGGACAGTATATTGCCAAAACTGTTGACCTTCATTAGAAACTCTAAACAGAGGTCTGATGGAGGAGTCATCTCAGAGGGAGATGCTCACGGCTTGACCTGATTATTTTAGTATTTTTGTTCTTGGTTGTGAGGTAGGGGCCAGTTTAGCCGATACCTACCGGACTAGCTGGGTCACAGCGAGGTAATGCCCATTAAATAGATTGTACTTGACTGTTGTACTTCATAAGTGGTGTATACATATTGTTGACTATTCACCTGTATATATTTATTATAATTGTTAATGTATAATGTTCGACTTTGACATGTTTAATAACACCTAGATATAGATTGTACATGAAAGGAAATCCTTTCATGAAAAAGGGGTGTGGAGAGTGTCAAGGTCTCACACCCGAGGTTGCGACGCGTTGTCTGTACCAACGCCAGACAACATAACAACACGCAACCCTGAGTAATGTGAAACACGGCAGAGAGAACGCGGCGTCGTTACCGACGTCCGGATAGGTAGCCACGCACAGCAATTGAGTTCACCCCGTGAACCGTGCAGGGGACACCAGCTGACGTGTGCGTGTAAGCGTGTAGGAACTGGGAGACGGGCTGAGATCGTTGAAGGGACAGGTCGCAAGGGAATGCGAGTCGAGTTTGAATCTGCCTTGAGAGCTAGCCTGTACGACAGTGGGAGACTGAGTCGAATGCTTGTATAGTTTAACTGTAAGTGAGATGTTTATTGCTTGCATGTATTATTATGTATTGTAGTGATCTTGTTCATGTAGAAATGATTGCTATAGATTGTCAGTGCGCGATGTTTGTGCGATAATTAATGCAACGCGTCAATAAAGCGTGTGAATAATACTTTCGGATATTCACTTCGTGTGATTTGATAGTTTGATATTACTTCACACTTGCCAGAAAACGAGCTACTAGTCTTGTGTTATGCAAGACCCTGACACTGCTAACAGATCGATAAAAAGAAAAGAGACAATATACAGATCTGTGTATAAAAAACACAAAGCTGACAATACACGGATCCATATATAGAAAAGAGAACAGACAACATACTGACCTATAGATAGAAAAGAGAAAGACAACACTCAGAACTATATATATAGAATGCAAAACAAACAACGCAATATCTATAAAGAAAACAAAAGAGACAACATACATATCTATAAAGAAAGCAAAAGAGACAACACCGAACTATTAAAAAAAAAAAAAAACAGAACAGACAACACAGATCTGTACAAAGAAAAGAAAACAAACAACGCACAGATTTATACATAGAAAAAAAAAACCAGATAACATAGATCTATAAAGAAAAGACAAAGCAGACAAGACACACATCTATACAAGCACAACAAAACAGACAACACACAGATCTATAAAGAAAACAAAACAGACAACACACACATCTATCAATAAACCACCACAGGCAACACACCGAGCTATATAGAAACAAAAAAGAACAACACAAAGATGTATAAAGGGAAAAACAAAACAGACAACACACACACTTACATATATATATATATTGATCGAGTGAAATGGCGAGTCCTGACCGCCCACACTTTCCGGCATGGCACATGAAATATATATATATATATATATATATATATATATATATATATATATATATATATATATATATATATATATATATATATATATATATATATATATATATATATAATGCTAGTATAGATCAAAGAAAGAAATAGATCAACAACTTTTATACAAACATACGCCCCATGTAACGACATTTACTTCGACGAAGACAAAAACGAGTATTTTGATAAATTTGCAGACACGTCAAATAATGTCAAGGAGACAGATGAACTTATTTATTGTGATGGGTGATTGTAGCGGAAACGTCTGCGGTTTCAATAGTAAAGAAGAAGAGCTTATAGAAACAATGGAAGAGAGGAAAATTGGACTGATGGGAACAGCGGACACCAGAACAAAGGGGAAAGGATGCAAGGAGCTTCACCATAGTTACACGTTTGGCTACTCTGGAGTAGAACAGCAAGAAAGAGCAAGACACGGTGTTGGAATAGTCATCGAACCACGGCTAGCAAAAGGAATACTAGAAATATAATGTATATCAGAAAGAATCATAACAGTGAGAATAAAAGAACAAACAACTATAGTATGTTTTTTTTTTTTTTTTTTTTGCCTCAATATAAAATTCAATATCTCAGTAACCAACTGAGGGAAAATGATGAGATTTAGTATATAACCTTATCATTATGTCCACCCAACAAAAACTTTTTTGTTCTGGAGATTTTACAGCAGATTTCAAAGTTAGTTTGTATGCGGTATATTAATTACGACTTAGAGATTACGTCCATGATTTTAACAGTATTACAGCTTCACCAAGACAAGTCCCAGCATTTTTTAAAATTTTCACGTGATTTCAGTTTTGAAACAAACAGCGCGAAGATTCAGAGGTGTCTCCAAATGGGGTGTTCTTTCATGAAACGTGATTATATAAATAAACTAGCTGACAAGGCCCGGCTTCTGGCGGGGATCTATCTATCTATCTATCTATCTATCTATCTATCTATCTATCTATCTATCTATCTATCTATCTATCTATCTATCTATCTATCTATCTATCTATCTATCTATCTATCTATCTATCTATCTATCTATTTATCTATCTATCTATCTATTTATCTATCTATCTATCTATCTTTCTATCTATCTATCTATCTATCTATCTATCTATCTATCTATCTATCTATCTGTCTGTCTGTCTGTCTGTCTGTCTGTCTGCCTGCCTGCCTGCCTGTCTGTCTGCCTGCCTGTCTGTCTGTCTGTCTGTCTGTCTGTCTGTCTGTCTGTCTGTCTGTCTGTCTGTCTATCTATTAAAGGGTACAAAGTTTTTAGAAGGGATCCCTTTAGGAAACAAGAGACAGGCATAGTAACCTATGTTTCTAATTTACTAAATGCTCTCCGTAGGCTAGACTTTGAAACTTGCGAAATAGAATGTATTTGGTTAGAGCTAAAACTTCAAAACCGCAAACCCCTGATAATTGGCAACCTCTATCGAAATCCCAGTGCTGGACACGTCTGGTACGAAAACTTCACTACCATGATGGATGTGGTTTTCGCTTCTGGGAAGGAAATTATACTACTCGGAGACTTTAACATTGACACCAACAAATCCAACATAATATGGGGAAATATAATTGCATCATACAATTTCCAAAAAATAGTACAACAAGCTACTAGAGTAACAAAGTCATCTTCAACAGTCATAGATCACATTTATGTAACTTGCTCAGGCAACATCATAGAATGCACCGTACCCAATTGTGCAATGAGCGATCACTACCCAATATGCTGCACGTGGTCTAAAAAAGGAATTAAAACTCCTAAACATAAACACATAAGTGTAAAATATAGAAATTACAAAAATTTCAACCAAAACGTATTTTTACAGGACTTGCTCAGTTCACCTCTAGACAATGTTTATCAGCTTCCTGGCCAGGATGATGCTCTGGAATTCTGGATGAAAACCTTTATTGATGTTTTTGATAGACATGTGCCAGTCAAGGAAGTTCGAGTAAAACACCACGTCAAGCCACCTTGGATCACCCAGGAAATACTTGAAATTATGAGAGACAGAGACAAAGCACATAAAAAGCGGGATCTCAGTGCATACCGTACTCTTAGAAACAAAGTTCAATATAACATACGACGGGAAAAGAAAAATTACTTTAAGAACTTAGTAATGGATAAAACAAATAATAAGGATATATGGAAGGCAATTAACACCTTGACAAACAAGTATAACCTCCGAAATTCTTTACCATCAAATCATATTACATGCGACCAATTCAGTAATTTTTTTCAAACTGACATAGACCAGTTGAAGGCTTCAATACCTAATTCTCCTTGCAACTTATCTTTATTGTCATCGTTTTGCGAGAATAGATGCTCCCGCGATATTCTTTCCAACATACCGCTAATGACAATCACTGAAGTATTCACTTACCTCAGTAACCTAAAAAACACAACCTCATATGGGTTAGATGGAATCAGCAACCGGATTATCCGTTGTGCTGCGACAGTGATCTGTACATCACTAACCTATGTATATAATCAGTGCCTCACCAAAGGCCACTTTCCATCAGCTCTCAAAATCGCTAAAGTGTACCCTCTTCTTAAATCTGGTTCATTGGACAATGGTCTCCTGAACAATTACAGACCCATTTCCTTACTATCATCACTATCTAAGCCACTAGAAAAACACATCCATAATGTAACATTACAGTATTTAGTTCGCAACAAGCTTATTGTTGACAGCCAATCAGGATTTCGACCAAAATATTCTTGCCATACGGCCCTAACAAACATCATAGAAAATTGGCACTAGAATATAAACAACAACAGTCTATGTGGAACTGTGTTTATTGATTTCAAGAAAGCATTTGATATGATAGACCATGTTATTCTAATTAAAAAACTTGAGACAATGAAAATTGGCCCTAATGTAGTCACTCTAATATCATCTTTTCTATCAAACAGAAAGCAAGTAGTATCACATAATAAATCTCAGTCTCAAACCACTACCTTCAATATTGGAGTACCGCAAGGCTCTATTCTTGGCCCTCTAATATTTGCCATATATATTAAAGATCTACCTTTGCATCTTTCGTCGTCCTGCGATCTATTTACAGATGACTGTACAGTGTACACAAACGCTGAAAACTGTATTTTACTGGAGTCGTCTTTACAACAAGAATTAAATAATGTAGTTAGGTGGAGCTATTCAAACCGTATGCAAATTAACATCACTAAAACAAAAGCAATGCTATTAACAACCAGACAGAGACTTCAGACTCTAAGCTCACACACATCACTTCAACTTCACATCGATAACATGCCAGTAGAAAGTGTAATTGAGCACAAAACATTAGGCCTAATCATTGATAGAAACCTAACCTTTAATTCCCACGTACAAGCGCTCATTAAACAAACAGCGAAAAAAGTCTACCAACTCGCCAAAATTAAAAACTTCCTTGATGAGGACACAAGGAAACTATTCTATACTTCTCATATACAGTCACACTTTGACTACTGCTCTACAATCTGGGACGGTTGTTCTAATTCAATCACCAAGCGACTTTACTCACTCCAGAAACGGGCCATGAGTCTAATTTATAGCAAACATTTATCTGACAACCCTAGCCTGTATAAACGCCTTCAGTTACTATCATTCCGCAAACGCCTGCTTTTCAATAAAGCTAAACTAATTCACAAAATCCTGCATCGGAATTCCCCAAATTACCTTTGGCCATTGTTTAAATATAATGCTAGACACAGTAAACGTTTAAATATACTACACATTCCGAAGCCTAGGATTGACTTATACAAAACAAGCTTAACGTACTTTGCAGCTCAGCTGTGGAACAATCTTCCACAAGAAATCAAAGACATCACCAATCCCTACTCATATAATCGCAAATTATTCGAACACTATCTCAATACGGATTACCTCCCCCCTTAATAATAGAGATAATAATAATAATAACAACAAAACTCTAGTATAACAGCCAGTCCCCTTTTTGTAGGCCAGTATATTCCACATGGCTAATAACAAGTGTCAGACCATTATCTAATATTACTGAGTCGTGTAGTTTTGATGTTCACATTTTGCCCATGCCTTTATAATGCATATCTTTTATATTGTTGCTGTTCTTTGTTAGCCTTGAATGATGTGTGAATGAAATAATGTATGAAAGAGAGTGATAGAAGGGCAGAATGTTAGACGGGCCTGCGTGCCCAATTCTTAACCCTTTGAAAATAAAGTTTGTTCTATCTATCTATCTATCTATCTATCTATCTATCTATCTATCTATCTATCTATCTATCTATCTATCTATCTATCTATCTATCTATCTATCTATCTATCTATCTATCTATCTGTAATCGTCTGGCGCGATACATGATGATGATGATGTTACCAATACCAGCATCCATTGCAGTGCCCTGGGGTACGATGGGAAGCCGCTCTGGAAGCGAGGATAAATAGAGGCGCGTGTCAGTTTCCCGGTCTCTCCAAACCAGACAACCGTGGCCGAAGGAGCGATTATGTAGATCGCTGTAGTATAGAATAGGGAGGCTTTAACCAGCCCTCCCCAGTCACTGGACCAGAGCAGGGAGTCACAAATGCCTCTAGATTTAACCATGACTGGCTTGTGTGGCCCACACACGAGGACCGAGGAAATCCATCAAAATGACTGGCAATTTGTAAGCCCACTCTTGGTGAGTTAAATTTATTTAGATAGCTTAATTAAAGATAGAATAGTGGTGCCTTTGCTAGTCCCCAACTGGAAGCTCCAAACTTAACATCCACAGGTTTGAGGTACAATTTGGTGTAGTTCGGTTCATAGTGTTACCTAGAATGAGGAACTCTTCTGTTCCTGAGTGACTAAAATTAGTAGAGTTATCTTCATGTAAAATGGCGATGACCAGCAGGATGACAACAACATGGGTTTGCTTCAATTAATGATTGTAAAAGTGCTACTCTGCAGACTGGCAGGGGTGTATTAAGAAAACTAGTACCAGGGGTATTCAGTGACGATTCAGGAGAAAGGATGTACTCATACGATGGTGTGTATATTTGTAGGTGTTTAGATTTAATGTAGCAGACAGTGCAGTACGGATTGGAAGTAATCAAGTATCGATACTGTACTGTGTGTGTTGGGTAGTTCTATAGAATTTGATATAGCCACGATTCAGTACAGTATTAAAAATATGTAGTATCATAGTCCAGAGTAGAGGAGGATGTAGGTATTGTCCTGTAAAGTCTATGTTCTGACAATAGGAAAATACAGAGCACTAGCATAAAATATGAGGAAATAATGAATGGTTGGGGCTGTTTAGAGGAAAATATGGAGCACTGTTGAATAAAATATTAGGTTATGATTAATTCTATTTGGGTGGTATTCCTGTATGAGGGTGGCCAGATTAGGTGTGCAGGATATATATAATATAATGCCATTATTATAGTAGCATGGTGAGGTTGAAGATAACAGTAGATTGGATGGCCTGGGGTAACTAGGGCTGTTCCAGGTGGACTGTACAGTCAGTAAGAGGGAGGCAAAGTACATCATTGGGTGGTTATACCAGTCTGGTCTATAATGAGGAACATGAAGTTGAACTGAAACATGGTACGGATGTGTTTATGATTTAACTTCCCACAACAAAGGGGAAGGCCGGTGTCTTTATATTATAATGTACTGAGGTATTGAGATATCTCACATGTAATGGAAAGTAAAGGGTGCCAGAGCATGAGAGACGCCTCCATTATGTTATATTGTTTGAAGCCAGATGATTTATCATGACTCAAGAACGCCAAAAATATGGTGATTGCTGGCGTACGAAGGTGTAGAGTGGCACGGTGAAAGTAATAGATATATGGTGCTTGATGACAATGTATGTTATGTTCTTCTAGATAAATGGAGCTATGGTAATAATTATTCATGACTGGGTGTAGTGATGAAGGTGCCAGGTTGAACACTACACATGATAGGGTGGTTTATTATTATAATAGTGTTCATGGGGATAATGATCTGTGTTGCTCAGGTTGGACACATGTGAACTTAGTAAGAATAGTCTCCTGACCAGCAAGAATAAGGCACCCATAATGAATCTGGGGTATTATTGAGTGAGCTTTGTCATGGTGAGGGTGACCATGTAGTGATGTCAGCTAAGATGATTGGGATTGTGATTGCGGTGGTGGCTATGGTGAGAGCGATCATTTGGTGATTGTGATGGTTTTATGTGGTCTTATATGTCTGAGTTGTTGGCGGTGCCTTATGTTATAGCCTGTGTCCTGATTGATGCTGGTGTTATGTGTAGAACTGTACCTCTGGTATATTGATGTTGTCTAACTGTCATCAGTACAAAGGTGTGTGTCCTTGTGACGCCATATTGAATTGCATACCCTATGTCTGCTGGGTTGCTGTTGGTGCATTGGACTGTATTTATGTCCTCTTTGTACATGTTCAAATGGTGTTGTCCTGTTAGAGTCGTTGTACACCGGTGTAGCTGAGTTGTGTCCGGTGTTGATTTTGACAAGTTGATTAGTGTTGCTGTGTAACATTGGCATTTATGGGGGGTATTGTCAGCCTGTGCTGTTGGGGATGAGAAGTTGTGTTGGACCAGAGACCTGTAGGTAACGACCTCCCTGAACTGAAGACATTCTGTAAGTGAATGCTGGGCTGTATGGGGAGGTGGAGCAGGCTGAGGTTGTTGCATTAGAAGATGTTCCATCCTAGCAATATCAAGTGTAATCTCATGACAGCAGTGGCACAACTGGAGAAGACAATAAAGTGGGTGATCTGATGATGCAACATTGACTGTTGTATTTAACAATTAGAGATGTAGTCAACTTGAAGAAGGAGGTAGCAAAGAATTATCATGACAGACATCAAGGGTTACCCCAGAATAACAAAATGGATAATTTGATGGGAGACATTTGTTATATGTAGGTTAATTCAAATGTTATATTGCATGTGCTCATTGCTTCATGTGTTTAATATGTTGTCTTTACCATGATAATCATAGATTGTGTTTTCCATTGTTACAGGAGCGGCTGACTAGTTAGTGTCAGCAGGCCTGGGTTCTTGGTGGGATAGTAAATTGTGTCACAACTCTTGTTTATGTCGCGTCTTGGGGTTTATGTTGTGTAACCTATGTTTTTGTAGTGCCTTATTGTCTGTGCAGTGTTGCTTGTGTCAAGGTTCTTTATTGTGTCAGTCTAACCAGCTATTGCTTGGAGCACCTGTGTTGTGGTACTTGGTGTACCCTGTTGTCTTAAGTTCTGGTGACTGAATAGGAGCCACCCTTGGTTGATGTTTGATATATGCAGTTGTCTGTTGTATCTGTTATTGCAATGTGTTATCAAACATGTTCTGCTAGAGGAGATAAATAAAGAGCTAATTTTGTACTGTTCTTGATTTGTTTGTTTAGTCTCTTTTAGTGTTTACAACCACTATTTCTACCACAATCTAACACCTTAATTCATTGCTTGGGCTCTAACATGGTGTTTCCTATGTGAACATCTATAAAATAGTTTCTGCCTCTGCTCGAGATCTCGTATATCTTCTTATCTTATTACTATCCTCTTTTTTTTTGTCGGTTGAGGCGGTGTGAGGTTCTCTCTCTTTTCACTATTTTTCTTCTTTGGCCGTAACGAAGTCAGAACTACTCTTTACCTCTTAGCACCGTAGTGAAGGAAGCATCAGTCTTATGATTGTCTCCCTTTGTTTTTACCATCGACTACATATCTATCTATCTATCTATCTATCTATCTATCTATCTATCTATCTATCTATCTATCTATCTATCTATCTATCTGCCGGCCGACCGACCCACCCACCCACCGACCGACCGACCGACCGACCGACCGACCGACCCACCCACCCAGCCAGCCAGCCAGCCACCCAGCCACCCAGCCACCCACCCACCCACCCACCTACCTTTCTGCCTACCTACCTACCTATCTACCTACCTACCTTTCTGTCTGTCTGTCTGTCTGTCTGTCTGGAAAACACGTCAAGACCATGTGTTGAAAGAGGAAGAGGACTATTGGAGAAAGAATGGATTGAATTTTATGCAACCGAGAGCAATCATCATCCTACTGGAATCGTCCTACACAGATTAAGGTCTGATATAGACCTTAATCTACGTATTCTTACTGGGATATTTTGCTCCAACTATTCAGACGAATTGCAGGCCCTAAACATTACAGCATCAGCATCAGGATCAGCTGAAGAAACAAGAAGGAAATGAAAAATAAGGTAAGAAATATATTCCTTCAACTTTCCGGTTAATTTACAAATTATTTACCCCGTGCCTCTGTAAATTCTCTGTCTTTACTAATATTACACATTGCATCCCTCTCGGGAATCTCCGTGGTGAAGTGGTCAAGCCGTCTGACTCGGGCTCCGGAGGTTGTATGTTCGATTCCGGGCCGCGTCCTTCATTTCACGAGTGCATTTTTTCGGAGATTCCCGAGGGTCGTCGCTGGAACTACGGAGTTCGTGCTTTGTGCGACGCTTTCCGTGCTGCGGAAAGAAACTGAGCCATATGGGATAAAAACCCGGTGCAATGCAGCCGACCCTGTCGATTTTAAGCTAGTTCTTTCATTGCACCCACTCCCACACGAATTCGGATACGCCTTTGTGTGTCATCAGAATTGACAGGTCTCCCATTACCGTAAAAATAAGTTTGTTAACAAGAAATCACTAGTTGTTCAGCAAAACATCAAAGAAATGTCGCCGCTTTCAATGGTTTAAGTTGTTTTTGGACCTATCAAAGACATATTCCTTGGATGGGGGTAAATATAAGACGGCTGGAAAAATTTCATAACGATGCAACAGACAGTTTTCAAAAGAATTGATCGTGAATGAGGGCAAACAAATGTGGAAATACTATAGAACATATGTACCAATATACGCACCATGTAATACAAACAAAAATGAGCAAGAATGCGAGGAATTCTACGATGACATCCATGACGTGCTAAATAAAATAGATAAACAGGACAACATCTTAGTTATGGGAGACTTCAATGCAAGACTAGGACACAACAGAGTGGGCATAGAAAAACATCTGGAAGAATTTGGAGATCAGCATAATGAAAGGAATGATAACGGAAATAGGCAGATAGAGCTATGCAGCCAACACGACCTCTACATAACAAACACATTCTATAAACATAAAGACTCACAAGTATACACCTGGTATAAATGGAACGATCTAGATACAAAAAGCCACATTGATTTTATATTAATAAGAAATAACAGAAAGAGAAATATATTAGATGCAAGGGCCGTGCCTAATTTAAGTATAAACACAGATCATAAATCAGTCGTTGCCACAATAAGAACAATCAGAAGAAGAAAGCAAAGAGCAGGAAAATATATGCCATGCGAATCGGTAAACTTAAAAAACCTTATAAAGACGAGGCAGTTAGGGAAAATTATGAGAAAGAAATAACTGAAATCTTTGTAAAATTACCTAAAGAAAGAAAGACAGTGGAAGAAGAATGGGAGATGTTTAAATAAAACATTTTAAATACTCCAAAAATAACATGTGGAACCAGGAAAAAAACGCAAAACACGAATAGAGAAAAAAACAATTTGGTGGCACGCAGAGGTAAAGAAAGCGGTAAAAGACAAAAAGGAAAGAATATAAAAAGTGGTTGAAGAGCAAACAGGAATGTGAATACATAGAATATAGAATAGCAAGAAGACATGTGAATAGAACAGTAAAGAGGGAAAAACAAAAAGACTGGGAAGAGAATGGAGAAACCCTAAATAAAAACTACAATGAGGCAACTAGAAACTTCTACAAATAGACAATAGACAAGTGCAATGCGAACCAGGGGAGAACCCTTTGACCCAACTGAAATAATTAACAGCGAATATGGAGAACCAATAAGTGAACAAAAACAACTCCTAATAAGATGGAAACAGTATTTCTAACAACTTCTTAACATCCCATCAGATGTCACAGGAATTCAAGAGACCTACACAGATGCCACCGAAGAACTAGAACCAGACATACTAAAAGAAGAAATTATAGAAGCCATCAGATTAGCCCCATTGAACAAATCACCGGGACAAGATGAAATACCAATTGAACTAATTAAAGCAGCAAGAGGAGTGTGAACAGCAAGGCTACATAGGCTATTCAGCCATGTTTGGGTAGAACAACAGACACCACGAGACTAAGGAAATGCCATAAATATCCCAATTTGGAAAAACAAAGACAGCACAAGAGATTGCACACAATACAGAGGCATTTCACTGTTGAGTCATACTGGCAAAATATTATGCAAAATACTTGAGAAAAGATTACGAACTACTATAGAACCCCAGCTAAGAAACACAATTTGGATTTATGGAAAACGAAGGATGCACAGATGCCATTTTTGCTCTTAGACACCTTATAGAAAAATCAATCGAATTCAATGAGACACTCTATTTAGCCTTTGTCAACCAAGAAAAGGCATTCGATACAGTAGATAGAAACGAGCTGTGGGAAATCCTTAAACAATATGGAGTGAGTACACATCTAACAAACCTGTGTAGAAGCCTATACAACAACAGTGAATGCATGGTGAGAGCAACTGGAGGACACTCAGAATCCTTCACAATAAGATCTGGGGTACGACAAGGTTGTGTCCTGTCCCCTCTCTTGTTCATAACATAAATAGACAACATATGTAAAGAAACCAGCCACACAGATACCACAAGAACACCGCATAACGAGAAGACAGAAGAACCATCTGCAAATCTAATCATTAGAGAACTCCTGTTTGCGGACGACCAAGCACTAATGGCAAAATCAGAAGCTGAATTACAAGACCACATGAATAGTCTAAATGAAATGTGTAGGGAACATAACACGAAAATTAGCACAAGCAAGACAGAGGTAATGACCTAAACTAAAGAAGAAAAAACAACATCAATTCACCTAAACGAACATCCATTGAAACAAGTAAAGAGTTTCAAGTACCTAGGAAATATAATATCATCAAATGGCAAAGCAGAAGACGAGATCGAAAATAGATGCAATAAGGCAAACCAACTCATTGGACAAATGGCACCAATACTAAAGAACAAACATGTATCAATAACTACTAAGAAAGCACTTTACAATACAATCTTCCTACCAACGCTATGCTACCAATGCCAAACCTGGACAATGGCAGAAAAAGAGAAAAGAAAAATCACAACAACAGAAATGAGATTCCTGAAAAGAATACTCAATGTATCAAGAAGAGATAAGATCAGAAATGAAGAAATCAGGACTAAAGTGGGGGTTATAGCAGCACTAGATTTTATTAGGAAGCAGCAAGTCAAATGGTTTAGTCATGCAAGTAGGTTACCATTCAACAGCAAACCACAACAAGCAATGATATACAGACCAGATGGAAACAGAAGAAGACGCCGGCCACGTAAAAGTGGAGGGAATAGCAGAGTCCATGGGAATATCGATATATGAAGCCCATAATCGGGCACTCTCACGATGTTTATACTTCACCTCGACACCGCAAGGTACAAGGGGAACATGATGAGATGAGATGAGATGATGAGATTTTAACGGACAAATAGGCTCACGAAGAACACCGTGGGATGAATGCATGGGGCCATTCAGCGACACAGAGACTGAATGTAACAGCAATGGTCAACATCTACTCAACATATGCTCCGTATACGGACTAATAATACCAAATAGTTTTTTTTTCAACATCGTCGTAGCCACACCAAGACCTAGTATAAATGAAATGACATAGACCAAGCATCTCAAATTGACTTTATTCTACTTAGGAAATCAGACAGAGGACTACTATTAGATTGATTGATTGATTGATTTAGGAACCGACATCACAGCATTCGGGACATTCCCATAAGCGCTCCGTCCCCATCCCCAGCAGCCAGCGAAGAGTTCCAATACTAATAGTTCCAGTAGAAATCTGATTATATGTCCGTCTCGCCTTTCCTCTGAGCGTCGAGCGTTGGCCAGATCCCCTCATCACACCTCGCTGTCTCATTCTTACCAGACTATGGTGATCCATCTGCTCCTCCGAGGTGTACACGCGCTCCCACAAGGCCGCAACCACGTCTGCCCCGTCATGCACCAACACTCCCCCAAGTTTTGCCGAGCCAGCCAATCTGTCCGCCTGTTCATTCCCCAGCACACCGGCATGCCCAGGAGAAAAGATCCAGGTGATGCTTGCTACCCGTGACCTCCGAAGCGAAGCAAGCCACTCTGCACGAAGCTTGCCTGTTCTCACCCTTCTCAGCATGCTTTCTGAGTCAGTTACAATCACAATGTGTGTATGTATCGTGTTTTCTATCCAGCGGAAAGCTGCACTGACCGCCTCCACCTCCATTCTTAAGCTAGATGTAGTGTCATCATACGCCAGGCTCTCCTGCACCAAACGCCGACCATTAGTTTTTGCCAAGAACCCCCAGGCACTTCTCCTACCTCTCAACACTGACCCATCCGTGTAGATAATCACATCACCCGGGCGCGAATGTTCCTGAATTAGTTGCTGAATTTCCACTTCCGTGGCCCCTGCTGGCCACTCCCTGCACTCCCGGCTCAATGTTATTACAACTCTGCACAAGTCTGACTGCACGGCTGGCACTCTGACCCACTCCTCTCCTCGCCTGATGTTCTCCAAGGGGCACACCTGTCTGATCGTATCCTCCGCCTGAGCCATCCATGATTTCCCTCTTATCAGTCTCTGACCCTTAACTATGTCCAGCGCCTCATGCAACGGGTGATCTGTTAGATTCAAGAGTTCTCCCAAATACAGACGTTGATACTGATCACAAACCAGTCATAATAAAAGAGTTTCCAACATACAGGAAAATAAGAAACAAAAAGGTAACAACACATGTCATCAGTTATAGGAGGCTGCAGGAAAATACAGTTAAAGACGAATTTAATCAAGAAATCAAAAGACTACATAAGAACATCCCTGATAACCTATTCAAGCGTAGATAAGTGTAACAAGCTACGTGGAGGGTCCCAAATAACTATGTAACAATATTTCAAAATTAGTCTATAGCCCTGGCTGGGATAGGTCTTTGCTTGCCAACCCTCCGCCGTTCCCCGGACTCACTGTCACTCTATCTTTCGACCTCGGGTCCTATTCCCTGACGTGTCTTTCTGGCTGATCCATATATATAACAGAGTGATCGTTGGAGTAAACTAAAACGTGATTTATTAAATTAATAAAGAACAGCACAGGAAAACATCAAGGCAGTTAAAACAGATAGTTCTAAACAGACACAACAAGGATAAAGTTCAGGCACAGAGCCTCAGGTAGCTATCGTCACAGACCCAGCTTCATACACTGTCCGATCTGTCCACATACAGCTCACCGCGTGTGCAAGAATCTCCTTCCTTCCAGGTAATTGGTTGTACGTACAACAGGCTTCTGTAGAATCAAAGCCACTGGTTTTTGAGGACCTCTATTCATAGTCAATTGAGTTAATTTGGCACAAGGTTTTCACTGATTGGGAAATGATTTATGGTTTCCAATAATGGGAATTGTTCATGGAGGTATAATGGATACGTGCCTTTCACTGTCCTGTACAAAATGGGTATGCAGGATAATAATGCGTAGGCCCAACCAAGAAACCAACTGCTCTCGAGCCTATGTCGCTGAAAGGACTTGAGATGCGCCATTACCGCAAATTGTCATTTTGCCCAAGACCAACCTTGCCTCTCTCTCAGAGTTAGTCACACCATGTGTGGTATGGCCAATACCTTGACCTGGCTTCATCAGACGTATTTGGCTTTAGCATAGAAGCCCTGTGGATACTGTCCGATTTAGTCCCGTCCAACAGAAGAGGACCCTTTTCATTCCTCCAGTAGGAGACGGCACTTGACTTGTAAAATTCTTTAAAATTTCAATACATTGTGCCGACAACCGATAAGGTTTTCAATGTACATTCATCGCCCAAGAAATTATGCTAGTACATATTTGGTGCAAGGTGCACCATCGGGTTTTCCCCAAGACACGCCAGACTTCCAATCATTCTATTAAGAAGATCGGGTTATAGAGGTAACCCAGAGAACTATCCTTCAGGGGAATTGATCGGACAAGAGAACTGAGAGTTCCCGAAAGCCATTTCCCCCTGTTTTTCCCAAAATCAAAGAATGCATAAGGACATGGGCCACTGGCGTTTCGCTACATAGGCCCCCTCTTAAGAAAGTCGAACCCTACGAACTTTCTACTGCCAGTGGTTCTGTTCGAATGACCCCACCCTCACATTCAACCATAGGATGCCGTGATAGAAAATCCGCTCCCACATTCTCCCTTCCGGGGATGTATTCGACCGTGAACTGATACGGTTGTAGGAGCAATGACCATCTCATTAACCTCGCGTTCAGTTTCTTAGAAGTTGCCATAAACGTCAGAGGTTGATGGTCGGATTGTACTTTGAACGGTACTCCATACAGATTAGGTTGAAATTTCTGTACCGCCCACACTAGACTTCCTCAACAAGACAACCCCGGCATTATAATGAGAAGTCGAAGGAGTGATGATGTCATCGTCCAGAAGCTTCTGGATTTCGGCTTCCAGGGCCTTCTCTTTCGAAAAGGGCACTGGATATATTTTTTGGCGAACGGGGTCTTGGGTAGTCAGAGTCATATCAAACTCGACTAACCCTGTCCGCCCTGGCCGATCGGTAAGAATCTGCTGATGGGACTCCAACAAACGGATGACCCAGTCTGTTTCTTCAGCCGACAGATCAGGATTTATATGTACATCCCTATAGGTTTCCCCAGGGTGTAAAGGATACTCCCTATCCGCGTCTTCGCCCGATTCAGTTTCCATCGCGACCACCATAGTCATGAGTGGGAGAGAAGTACCATCAGACCGTTCTTCATACTTTTTGAGGAGGTTAATGTGGAAGATTTTAGATTTCCCCCTGATCCGGATGGCATAGTTGGTGCGGGACACAACCCTTTCCACCGGGAAAGGCCCCTGCCAACCAATCTCGAGTTTATTGGAACCTACTGGAAGTAACAACAGAACCCGATCCCCCACTTTAAGAGACCTATCTTTCGTCCTTCTATTGTAGTAGGCCGCGTGTCTCTTCCTGGCCGCCCTCAGATTCTGAGCTGCCAAAGCCCAACCCGTCTGGAGTTCCTTCTTTAACTCTTCGACGTATTTATATGAGGATACAACTTCTTCGGAAGTTTCTTCCTCTGTCCAACATCTCAATAGGGCTTCTAAGGGACCCTTGATTGGCCTCCCGAATAGTAGAGTGGCTGGTGGCAACCCGGTCGACCCATGGGGAACCTCCCGATAGGCGAACAAGGCGGCTGGGATATACTCATCCCATCTGTCTGGTTTCTCTTGAGCCAGCTTCCGAAGCATGGTCATCAAGGTACCATTAAACCTCTCTACTTGCCCATTCGACTGAGGGTGGTATGGGCTTGTGTGAATGTGGTTAGTCTGGAAGATACGAAAGACTTCCTCCATCAGCTTACCACAGAACTGAGACCCATTGTCCGTTAGGATCTGGTTTGGAAATCCCAACCGAGTAAAGGTCTCCATCAGTGCATCAGCCACTCGCTTCGAGTCGATTGGGGCCAACGGTATCGCCTCGCCCCACATGGAACAGCAATCCACCATCGTAAGAATATACATATTCCTCTTCCTAGTCCGAGGAAGAGGACCAACCAGATCGATGGCAACTCTCTCGAAAGGAGAGTTCATAATGGGCATGTCGCCCAGGATTACCGGAGCCGTCCAGTGTTTTGGTGCCACACGCTGGCACTCTGGGCACGACTTGACGTACCGACGCACGTCTCCAGTCATCCCTGGCCAGTAGTAATGGCAGGAAATGCGCTGGAGTGTTGCCCCGACACCCATATGTCTACTGAATGAAATGGTGTGTCCCATATGAAGAATCTGTTCCCGATAGGCCTTAGGAACTACCAGCTGTCCATGCTGGCGTTCCTCCACTCCGGCTCTTCGGTACAGTAACCGATTCTTCATATAATACTGACCCCGTCTTGGTGGGTCAGAACTTTTTGGCAACTGGTTAAAGCAAGGTTGCAAAGTAGCATCCTGGCTTTGAGCAGCTCGTAACTCCCCAGGCAAGGGATTCACGATCAAGGCCGGCGTCTGCTCATCTCCCGATTGAGATCTGGTTTGCATTGCCCCTACGTACATGGGTTCTGTTGGGATCCCTAGAAAGACGTAGCGACAACCCAAGATCATTGGGAAGATCGGATCTAGCAGAACGGCTGCCTGTATAGTGCCGGTAACATATTTCGATTTGATGTCAACCTTCGCAATCGGAAGAGACATCGCTACCGCACTCTTGGTCGCCGTTTGAATCTCAATAGACTCCCCAGTTAGCTGCTCTGGGCTCACTAAGTGTGAGGAAATTACGGCCTCAAACTGCAGACCGGTGTCATAGAGACACTCGACTGGTTGTCCGTTCACAAGTATCGTCTCTACTACTGGTGGTTTCTCTGAATCTTTGTTCTCAAGACCCCTCCCTTCTACCTCCTTGTTAGACCCTTCCCCGGTTTCTACAAGACAGGCAGCATAGTGAGAGTCTTTCTGTTTACGCCTGCAATCAGCCGTATTGTGTGTGGGAGATTTGCAGTAGGCGCACCACTTTTCACTCCACTTTCTTTTAGGAGATCTAGGTGGACTCTTACCAGAGGGTTTCTTAATTGGAACTTTATCGAAAGGATCCTCCTTCTTGGTGTGAGCTGTTTTAGGGTTCTTCTTCTTTCCAGACCATGTGTCTGGTGGTCGGGGATTGGGTTGTGACAGTTCCCCATTATTCCCATGAGCTAGCACATACCTTTCCGCTAATGTGTTTACTACGTCTAACCTTTCTGCCCCATTTTCAAGCAAGAAGGTTTGCAATGGCTTAGGCATCATTCTCTTCATTTGGTCCACGACCACTAATTCTTCTAAACTTTCATAGTCGTTAGCAAATCCAGCTAATGACATCCACTTCAAAAGGTAAGACTTGAGTCTAATGCTGTAGGCTGCGAACATCTCCCCTGGCTCTCTCTTTGACTTTCTGAACTGCTGTCGGTATGTATGGGCCGTCATCTGGAACCTTTTCAATAATGCTTTTTCCAGGGCCTCATAGTCATTCTCCATACCAGGTGGCAACCTTGAGTAGACCTCGTACGCTGTCCCCCTCAGGCCCTGTGAGAGTTTCAAGTTCCATTTCCCACGTTCCAATCCCATAGCCAAAGCCATCGACTGAAATCTGTGAAGATACTGGTCGATCTTATCTTTGTGTTCATCGAACGGGAGTAATGGGAACTTCATTGCCTGGTATGGACCGCCACTAGAAGTTGTTGAGTCAGGGAGAACTGCGCCTCCCACTGCACCCTCGCTTTCCTTGACAGTTTGAGCTTTCAGCTCCAACTCCCTCATACGGAACTCATGGTCTCTGACTGCCTGCTCGGCCTCCATCTTCCTAGCCTCAGCCTCCATCTTCCTAGCCTCAGCCTCAGCCTCAATTTTCTTAGCTTCGCGCACAGCTTGTCTGAAGTCTCTTTCCACTTCCTGAACATATTTCTGTAACTCCGCCCCATCATAACCCATCTCACGCCCTGTAGCCTGTACTTCGGCAACATTAAATTTAGTGGATGTCATCTTACATTCAGAGGGAAAGTGCATAAGAAATTGTATAGAAAATGATTATCTCACATAACCAAAATATATATTTTACACGACCACAACACGTCGTATGTCGGTCAGTCTGTGTCAGAAAGAGTATAGACAATAGCCAGGTACGGTAGACAGAACCTATTGATAGTAGACAAGAATATCTGTCCCCTATCACTATATCAGCCAGAACTCCACCAGGATTTCAAATATCCCGCGACGTGCCCCCAGTAATTGTAACAAGCTACGTGGAGGGTCCCAAATAACTATGTAACAATATTTCAAAATTAGTCTATAGCCCTGGCTGGGATAGGTCTTTGCTTGCCAACCCTCCGCCGTTCCCCGGACTCACTGTCACTCTATCTTTCGACCTCGGGTCCTATTCCCTGACGTGTCTTTCTGGCTGATCCATATATATAACAGAGTGATCGTTGGAGTAAACTAAAACGTGATTTATTAAATTAATAAAGAACAGCACAGGAAAACATCAAGGCAGTTAAAACAGATAGTTCTAAACAGACACAACAAGGATAAAGTTCAGGCACAGAGCCTCAGGTAGCTATCGTCACAGACCCAGCTTCATACACTGTCCGATCTGTCCACATACAGCTCACCGCGTGTGCAAGAATCTCCTTCCTTCCAGGTAATTGGTTGTACGTACAACAGGCTTCTGTAGAATCAAAGCCACTGGTTTTTGAGGACCTCTATTCATAGTCAATTGAGTTAATTTGGCACAAGGTTTTCACTGATTGGGAAATGATTTATGGTTTCCAATAATGGGAATTGTTCATGGAGGTATAATGGATACGTGCCTTTCACTGTCCTGTACAAAATGGGTATGCAGGATAATAATGCGTAGGCCCAACCAAGAAACCAACTGCTCTCGAGCCTATGTCGCTGAAAGGACTTGAGATGCGCCATTACCGCAAATTGTCATTTTGCCCAAGACCAACCTTGCCTCTCTCTCAGAGTTAGTCACACCATGTGTGGTATGGCCAATACCTTGACCTGGCTTCATCAGACGTATTTGGCTTTAGCATAGAAGCCCTGTGGATACTGTCCGATTTAGTCCCGTCCAACAGAAGAGGACCCTTTTCATTCCTCCAGTAGGAGACGGCACTTGACTTGTAAAATTCTTTAAAATTTCAATACATTGTGCCGACAACCGATAAGGTTTTCAATGTACATTCATCGCCCAAGAAATTATGCTAGTACATATTTGGTGCAAGGTGCACCATCGGGTTTTCCCCAAGACACGCCAGACTTCCAATCATTCTATTAAGAAGATCGGGTTATAGAGGTAACCCAGAGAACTATCCTTCAGGGGAATTGATCGGACAAGAGAACTGAGAGTTCCCGAAAGCCATTTCCCCCTGTTTTTCCCAAAATCAAAGAATGCATAAGGACATGGGCCACTGGCGTTTCGCTACATAGGCCCCCTCTTAAGAAAGTCGAACCCTACGAACTTTCTACTGCCAGTGGTTCTGTTCGAATGACCCCACCCTCACATTCAACCATAGGATGCCGTGATAGAAAATCCGCTCCCACATTCTCCCTTCCGGGGATGTATTCGACCGTGAACTGATACGGTTGTAGGAGCAATGACCATCTCATTAACCTCGCGTTCAGTTTCTTAGAAGTTGCCATAAACGTCAGAGGTTGATGGTCGGATTGTACTTTGAACGGTACTCCATACAGATTAGGTTGAAATTTCTGTACCGCCCACACTAGACTTCCTCAACAAGACAACCCCGGCATTATAATGAGAAGTCGAAGGAGTGATGATGTCATCGTCCAGAAGCTTCTGGATTTCGGCTTCCAGGGCCTTCTCTTTCGAAAAGGGCACTGGATATATTTTTTGGCGAACGGGGTCTTGGGTAGTCAGAGTCATATCAAACTCGACTAACCCTGTCCGCCCTGGCCGATCGGTAAGAATCTGCTGATGGGACTCCAACAAACGGATGACCCAGTCTGTTTCTTCAGCCGACAGATCAGGATTTATATGTACATCCCTATAGGTTTCCCCAGGGTGTAAAGGATACTCCCTATCCGCGTCTTCGCCCGATTCAGTTTCCATCGCGACCACCATAGTCATGAGTGGGAGAGAAGTACCATCAGACCGTTCTTCATACTTTTTGAGGAGGTTAATGTGGAAGATTTTAGATTTCCCCCTGATCCGGATGGCATAGTTGGTGCGGGACACAACCCTTTCCACCGGGAAAGGCCCCTGCCAACCAATCTCGAGTTTATTGGAACCTACTGGAAGTAACAACAGAACCCGATCCCCCACTTTAAGAGACCTATCTTTCGTCCTTCTATTGTAGTAGGCCGCGTGTCTCTTCCTGGCCGCCCTCAGATTCTGAGCTGCCAAAGCCCAACCCGTCTGGAGTTCCTTCTTTAACTCTTCGAC
This sequence comes from Cepaea hortensis, assembly GCA_963921405.1. Taxonomy (NCBI): domain Eukaryota; kingdom Metazoa; phylum Mollusca; class Gastropoda; order Stylommatophora; family Helicidae; genus Cepaea; species Cepaea hortensis. The sequence goes on from OY992876.1 coordinate 423,270,795, forward strand.
GTATTTATATGAGGATACAACTTCTTCGGAAGTTTCTTCCTCTGTCCAACATCTCAATAGGGCTTCTAAGGGACCCTTGATTGGCCTCCCGAATAGTAGAGTGGCTGGTGGCAACCCGGTCGACCCATGGGGAACCTCCCGATAGGCGAACAAGGCGGCTGGGATATACTCATCCCATCTGTCTGGTTTCTCTTGAGCCAGCTTCCGAAGCATGGTCATCAAGGTACCATTAAACCTCTCTACTTGCCCATTCGACTGAGGGTGGTATGGGCTTGTGTGAATGTGGTTAGTCTGGAAGATACGAAAGACTTCCTCCATCAGCTTACCACAGAACTGAGACCCATTGTCCGTTAGGATCTGGTTTGGAAATCCCAACCGAGTAAAGGTCTCCATCAGTGCATCAGCCACTCGCTTCGAGTCGATTGGGGCCAACGGTATCGCCTCGCCCCACATGGAACAGCAATCCACCATCGTAAGAATATACATATTCCTCTTCCTAGTCCGAGGAAGAGGACCAACCAGATCGATGGCAACTCTCTCGAAAGGAGAGTTCATAATGGGCATGTCGCCCAGGATTACCGGAGCCGTCCAGTGTTTTGGTGCCACACGCTGGCACTCTGGGCACGACTTGACGTACCGACGCACGTCTCCAGTCATCCCTGGCCAGTAGTAATGGCAGGAAATGCGCTGGAGTGTTGCCCCGACACCCATATGTCTACTGAATGAAATGGTGTGTCCCATATGAAGAATCTGTTCCCGATAGGCCTTAGGAACTACCAGCTGTCCATGCTGGCGTTCCTCCACTCCGGCTCTTCGGTACAGTAACCGATTCTTCATATAATACTGACCCCGTCTTGGTGGGTCAGAACTTTTTGGCAACTGGTTAAAGCAAGGTTGCAAAGTAGCATCCTGGCTTTGAGCAGCTCGTAACTCCCCAGGCAAGGGATTCACGATCAAGGCCGGCGTCTGCTCATCTCCCGATTGAGATCTGGTTTGCATTGCCCCTACGTACATGGGTTCTGTTGGGATCCCTAGAAAGACGTAGCGACAACCCAAGATCATTGGGAAGATCGGATCTAGCAGAACGGCTGCCTGTATAGTGCCGGTAACATATTTCGATTTGATGTCAACCTTCGCAATCGGAAGAGACATCGCTACCGCACTCTTGGTCGCCGTTTGAATCTCAATAGACTCCCCAGTTAGCTGCTCTGGGCTCACTAAGTGTGAGGAAATTACGGCCTCAAACTGCAGACCGGTGTCATAGAGACACTCGACTGGTTGTCCGTTCACAAGTATCGTCTCTACTACTGGTGGTTTCTCTGAATCTTTGTTCTCAAGACCCCTCCCTTCTACCTCCTTGTTAGACCCTTCCCCGGTTTCTACAAGACAGGCAGCATAGTGAGAGTCTTTCTGTTTACGCCTGCAATCAGCCGTATTGTGTGTGGGAGATTTGCAGTAGGCGCACCACTTTTCACTCCACTTTCTTTTAGGAGATCTAGGTGGACTCTTACCAGAGGGTTTCTTAATTGGAACTTTATCGAAAGGATCCTCCTTCTTGGTGTGAGCTGTTTTAGGGTTCTTCTTCTTTCCAGACCATGTGTCTGGTGGTCGGGGATTGGGTTGTGACAGTTCCCCATTATTCCCATGAGCTAGCACATACCTTTCCGCTAATGTGTTTACTACGTCTAACCTTTCTGCCCCATTTTCAAGCAAGAAGGTTTGCAATGGCTTAGGCATCATTCTCTTCATTTGGTCCACGACCACTAATTCTTCTAAACTTTCATAGTCGTTAGCAAATCCAGCTAATGACATCCACTTCAAAAGGTAAGACTTGAGTCTAATGCTGTAGGCTGCGAACATCTCCCCTGGCTCTCTCTTTGACTTTCTGAACTGCTGTCGGTATGTATGGGCCGTCATCTGGAACCTTTTCAATAATGCTTTTTCCAGGGCCTCATAGTCATTCTCCATACCAGGTGGCAACCTTGAGTAGACCTCGTACGCTGTCCCCCTCAGGCCCTGTGAGAGTTTCAAGTTCCATTTCCCACGTTCCAATCCCATAGCCAAAGCCATCGACTGAAATCTGTGAAGATACTGGTCGATCTTATCTTTGTGTTCATCGAACGGGAGTAATGGGAACTTCATTGCCTGGTATGGACCGCCACTAGAAGTTGTTGAGTCAGGGAGAACTGCGCCTCCCACTGCACCCTCGCTTTCCTTGACAGTTTGAGCTTTCAGCTCCAACTCCCTCATACGGAACTCATGGTCTCTGACTGCCTGCTCGGCCTCCATCTTCCTAGCCTCAGCCTCCATCTTCCTAGCCTCAGCCTCAGCCTCAATTTTCTTAGCTTCGCGCACAGCTTGTCTGAAGTCTCTTTCCACTTCCTGAACATATTTCTGTAACTCCGCCCCATCATAACCCATCTCACGCCCTGTAGCCTGTACTTCGGCAACATTAAATTTAGTGGATGTCATCTTACATTCAGAGGGAAAGTGCATAAGAAATTGTATAGAAAATGATTATCTCACATAACCAAAATATATATTTTACACGACCACAACACGTCGTATGTCGGTCAGTCTGTGTCAGAAAGAGTATAGACAATAGCCAGGTACGGTAGACAGAACCTATTGATAGTAGACAAGAATATCTGTCCCCTATCACTATATCAGCCAGAACTCCACCAGGATTTCAAATATCCCGCGACGTGCCCCCAGTAATTGTAACAAGCTACGTGGAGGGTCCCAAATAACTATGTAACAATATTTCAAAATTAGTCTATAGCCCTGGCTGGGATAGGTCTTTGCTTGCCAACCCTCCGCCGTTCCCCGGACTCACTGTCACTCTATCTTTCGACCTCGGGTCCTATTCCCCGACGTGTCTTTCTGGCTGATCCATATATATAACAGAGTGATCGTTGGAGTAAACTAAAACGTGATTTATTAAATTAATAAAGAACAGCACAGGAAAACATCAAGGCAGTTAAAACAGATAGTTCTAAACAGACACAACAAGGATAAAGTTCAGGCACAGAGCCTCAGGTAGCTATCGTCACAGACCCAGCTTCATACACTGTCCGATCTGTCCACATACAGCTCACCGCGTGTGCAAGAATCTCCTTCCTTCCAGGTAATTGGTTGTACGTACAACAGGCTTCTGTAGAATCAAAGCCACTGGTTTTTGAGGACCTCTATTCATAGTCAATTGAGTTAATTTGGCACAAGGTTTTCACTGATTGGGAAATGATTTATGGTTTCCAATAATGGGAATTGTTCATGGAGGTATAATGGATAGGTGCCTTTCACTGTCCTGTACAAAATGGGTATGCAGGATAATAATGCGTAGGCCCAACCAAGAAACCAACTGCTCTCGAGCCTATGTCGCTGAAAGGACTTGAGATGCGCCATTACCGCAAATTGTCATTTTGCCCAAGACCAACCTTGCCTCTCTCTCAGAGTTAGTGACACCATGTGTGGTATGGCCAATACCTTGACCTGGCTTCATCAGACGTATTTGGCTTTAGCATAGAAGCCCTGTGGATACTGTCCGATTTAGTCCCGTCCAACAGAAGAGGACCCTTTTCATTCCTCCAGTAGGAGACGGCACTTGACTTGTAAAATTCTTTAAAATTTCAATACATTGTGCCGACAACCGATAAGGTTTTCAATGGACATTCATGGCCCAAGAATTTACACTAGTACATATTTGGTGCAAGGCGCACCATCGGGTTTTCCCCAAGACAGGCCAGACTTCCAATCATTCTATTAAGAAGATCGGGTTATAGAGGTAACCCAGAGAACTATCCTTCAGGGGAATTGATCGGACAAGAGAACTGAGAGTTCCCGAAAGCCATTTCCCCCTGTTTTTCCCAAAATCAAAGAATGCATAAGGACATGGGCCACTGGCGTTTCGCTACAATAAGGAATGGGCAATTTTCAAGGCGCGAAGTTCGACACACTAGAAAATAGATGTGGAACAAAGAAAGTTGGGCAGGACAACCGATTAAGAACAGCTTGGTGGAAAAACGAAGTTCAATCAATCAAGTGCCATGCCGGAAAGCGTGGGCGGTCATGACTCGCCATTTCACTCGATCACCAGAGTCGTGATTCAGATCAGTGTTCCTGTCTCGCCCATGCCATGTGGCCAAGCCAACCAGGTATTTTCCTCTCGGTCTTCTTCTTGATCTGTTTCCTTCGATCTTGCCAGTTGTCACTAAGTTCTCCAATCCATTTCTTCTCATAACATTTCCAAAAATATGTTGACTGTCTACGTCTAATTTCTCTAATCAATTTACGAGTTTCATTTGTCTCCTGTAGTACTTCGTCATTGGTTTTTCTATCTGTCCATGGTATTCTTTGCATTTTCCTCAGAAACCACATTTTTGCAGCCATCAGATGTTTTTACAGCTTGACTGCACATTGTCCAAGTTTCACATCCATACAAAAGAAAAGGCTCTATGTATCCCCTCAACACTCTTTTTCTCGTTTCAATTGACACCTTTTTATTGGTCAACGAAGTTAAAGATAACATATTCAAAAAGAAGGTAGCGTTCAAAAAATGGATAACAACCAAATCTGAACAGGACTATGTTACTTATAGAATAGCACGACGAATTGCCAAACGAACTATTAGAGCATCTATAGATGAATCCTGGAGAATATACGGTGAACAGATGGCGACCCTTAGCAAAGACTACCCAAGATAATTTTATAAACGTTTCAACACAATGAGAAACAGAGATGTATGTTACAACCCAACCACCATCATAAACAGCAAAAGAAGTATACCAATATTTAATCCACAACAAAGACTAGCAAGGTGGGCAGAACACTTCCGAGAACTACTTAACCCCACACGTAACATAGAAAAACTCACTTTTGTGCCTAAAAGTCATGGACAACAAGTCCCAAATTTCATACCTATAGAAGTCAAGAAAGATATACAGAAAAGTTCTAAAAACAAATCACCGGGTCCAGATGGAATAACCACAGAAGTTATTCAGGCCTGTGGGAAAACATGAGTTAAATGGTTAACAAGACTTTTAAATATAGCATGGGAAGAAAGAAAAGTCCCAGATGATTGGCAACAGGCAATAATAGTACCAATGTGGAAAAATAAAGGCAATATGAGAGAGTGTAAACGTTGCACTGATGCACTATTCACACTTAGACAAATATGTGAAAAAAACTATCGAATATAGTGATCAGCATAATATTGTGTTTGTAGATCAGGAAAAGGCTTTCGATAGAGTAGACAGATACAAATTATGGACCATCCTTGAAGACTATGGGATACAAGGGCAATTGCTAGAAAACATCAAAACCATGTATCACTTGAGCCGAAGTGCAGTAAGAACACAAGAAGGTATATCAGATATGTTCACAGTCAATACAGGAGTGAGACAAGGATGCGTGCTCTCTCCTTTGCTACTTATTTTTTTTTTAAATTCGCATATCCTTTACAGGACATCGATGCCAACAGCAGCATCTTTCAGCTGTCTGTTGATTTATTGGCAAGATAACGCTCAGTAGTTTGCCATTGCTTTCTGAGCGGCCGGCTCAGTTATCCCGCAAGTCACCAGCGGGGGTAGAACCGCTTCCAGTTCTCGCCCGCTACGAGACTCTGCGTGATAAACGGGATTACGGAGAAAGTGGTGTAACCCCTCGGCCAGAGAGACCGGCACTTAATATTTACATGGACAGAATATCCAAAAAAGCAAGTCTTGACAAAACAGATTCAGAAAATTTAGAACTCTTTACTCCAGATGAAACAACTGACCCATAGGAAATAAATGAACTTCTATTTGCAGACGATCAGTGCCTGTTTTACAGCGATGGGGGAAGACTATAAAATCATATTACTAATCTGAGTTCAACCTGCAGCAGATACAATATGAGTATAAACACAGCCAAAACCGAAGTAATGCAAGTTAGCAGATCACCTGGTCCACTAAGTATACAGATAAATAGTTAACTCTGAAACAAATTAAAGAATTCAAATATCTTGGAAGTATGATCACAGAAGATGGCAGATTGGACAGAGAAATCGAAATCAGATGTCAAAAGGCTAGTGCACTTACATACCAACTATCACCCTTACTGAAACATCCAAATATACCCATGTCCGCAAAACGACAGATAATAAACAACATATTCACACCAACCCTATGCTACATTTCGCAAAATCAACAACTGCGAGATGAGATGTCTGAGGAAAGCTGCAAATCTAACAATCCGAGACCGAGTAATAAATGCTGTTATCAGACAGACAGTGGGATCAACACTTTGTGCCACAATTATTGAAAGACAGAAGATCAAATGGTTGGCCATGTCGTTAGAATGCAACACCAACAACTACCATCACTGGCCTTACATCAAAGATCATCTGCGACGAGACCAAGAGTGCGTCCAAAAAGAAAATTGATTGACGACATCAAAGACATTGTACAATCACACGGAATGACACAATCCAGTGCCGTCCATCGGGCGCTTGACCGCCAATTATTCCTCCCCACGACGCTTGACAGCAGAAATGGAAAATGATGATGATGTTGATGGTGATGGTTATGATGATGATGATGATGATGATGATGATGATGATGATGATGATGATGATGATGATGATGATGATGATGATTATGATGATGATGATGATGATGATGATATATACTAAACAAAACAGACAACACAGAGATCTATAAAGAAAACATAACAGACAACACAGGTCTATACAAAGAAAATAAAACAAACAACGCAAAGATTTATACATAGAAAACAATGCAGATAAAACAGATCTATAAAGAAAAGACAAAGCAGACAACACACACATCTATACATACAAAACAAAACAGACAACACAAAGATCTATAAAGAAAACAAAACAGACAACACACAGATCTATAAATAAACCACCACAGGTTTATATAGAAATTATATAGTTTATATAAGTAGTAGACACCTTGCAGTCTTGACAGACCAAAGTATGTGAGTGGAATGTGGCCAATATTCCATCACAATGTCTGGGCAGAGCTTCAGAGAAACATGTGGTGCCCAAACGACATGTTCCCTCCCTCGGCCTAGTCTTGTGTATTCCAGAGGAATGGGTAACCAATACGTCTGGCACAAGGTAGGCTGCAGACGCTGGCGGCTCAGCGTCAATCCACCGAGACCTCACCACCACGAGCCGGTGGCGAGTTATGGCCAGACCCTGACACCCAATGGACCCGGCTTAGAGGCGTTCAGCCATGTCCCACAGGTGAGGGCCTTGAACGAGCCCGGACCATGAGGGCGCGCACATCTGTCAATCACAAGTGTCCGGACCTGTGTAAAGCGTGCACTATCGTCAGACTCCCCACCTGACTTATAGCGGTCCCCGCGACCAGCGGGAATAGGCCCGCCATAGCTACCGCAGGAGATATTGCCTGTCTATTTGCAAGCAAATCTCCCATACTTCCACTGTGCGGATCTCGCGACCAGCGAGAAATAGGCCCGCCGGAGATTATGCTCGTCTGCTGCGAACAAATCTCTACCGAGAGTGGTATATATATACCACCACTGATCTATATAGAAAACAAAACAGAACGACACAAAGATATATAAAGGAAAAAACAAGACAGACAACACACACAAAGACACACACACACACACACACGCACACACACACACACACATACACACACTCACACACACACACACACACACACACACACATATATATATATATATATATATATATATATATATATATATATATATATATATATATATATATATATATATATATATACACACATATATAAATAAAAACAAAGCAGACAACATGGAGATCTATCAAGAAAGCAAAACGGACAACACGCATATTTATTTAAAAAAAAAAATAAAGCCATCACATGTCTATGCAAAGAAAATAAAACAGACAACACAGATCGTTACAGACAAACAACAACAAAAAAACAGACAATACACATATCTAAACTTACAAAACAAAACAGGCCAACATGGAAATCTGTAAAGAAAAATAAAACAGACAACACAGAGATCTATAATGAAACAGAACAGACAACACACAGATCTATAAAGAAAATAAAACAGACAACACGGATCTATACAAAGAAAATAAAATAGACAACACAGAGCTCTACACAACGAAAACAAAACAGACAACATAGATCTATATAGAAAACGCAAAACAGACAACTCACAGATCCATACATTAAAAAAAAAAAAAGACAACAACAGATCTATACAAAGGGGAAAAAACAGACACACAGATATAAACACAGAACACAAAACAGACATCACACAGATCTATGCATGGAAAATAAAACAGACAATATTGGAAGGCCCCGGTTAACGTCGGGGTTACGTTCTTGGATAACGCGACGTTAAGTGAAACGACGTATAGTGAAACACTATTTCCCATATAATTATATGAATACAGAGTATTGTGTACTACAGTAATGTTTATTTTGATGGTTGTTGATATTTATTGGCTAAATAGAGGTGGGTTGGAGGGCGAGAGGCAGAGTTATTGTGATGCAGAGGCATTAAGTTCTGCCTCTTCATCTGAAGATGAAACTGTAACCTCGTCCTGCCTCTTTTCCTGTCTCTTCTTTACTTGAACAAACAATTTGTCCAATGTCTGCTGTACAGTAACCAACCTCATCAATCATGGCCTTTAACTCTGCAGGGAAACGCTCTGCAGCTGCAGTATCAGTACTCGCCGCTTCACCTGTTGTCTGAATGTTGTGCAGGTGTGAATGCTTCTTATAGCGCTCAAACCAACCACGACTCGCTCCAAAACTATCATCAACACTACTAGTACTGCTTTCACCCGCTTTCTTAGTTAGATCTTCATAGAGAGACTTTGCTTTCTTTTGGATAACCATCTCGCATATTCCGTTGGTTCTGGTCTTCAATCCAGACGGCAAATAGTGCCTCCGTGTTCTCCATAAGAATACTTTTGGTACGAGTGATCTTGGAAGCACTCAAAGGAGTTACGTTTTTATCACCCTCTTTGATTTTGTCAGCACCTACATAAATTGTCCCAGCCTCAAAACGACGTTATGGTGAAACGTAGTGACGTAAAGTGAAGTTAGTCCCCAACGTAGTGACAACGACGTTACAGCGAAATGACGTATACCGGGGCGACGTATAGCGGGGCCTTCCAGTTCACAGTTCTATACAAAGAAAACGCCCAGCAGACAACCCAGAACGTAATTATCTAGGAAGAAGATCGGCCAGAAACAGCAAACAGTGGAATGTGGGTACCAGACTAGTGACGTCAGTTGGTCCCCGGCCGATCCCAATACCAATAATCCGGTTACCGATGTCTTTGTGGCAATTACAGCCTCAAGCATTGCGTTCCGTGTCTGGTCGGTATTTTGCAGAAGACACACAGATCAGATTTGGTAAGTGAAGTAAAATGGTGACAGCTTGGGAAGTTTTGGAAAGGAGAGGTGGATGTCTGTAGGGACCACAAAATGGGCCAGACAATTTTGACTTTCCAGGAAAAAATGTACTGTTATGTTATGGTTGGTTGGTTGTTGGCTGGCAGGTTGGTTTGTTGTTTTGGTTGGTTAATTGGTTGGTTTTTCCGTTGGTTGGCTGGCTGGTTTCTTATTTGATTGGTTGATTGGGTGGCTGCTTGGTTTGCTGTTTGGCTGGTTGATTGGTTGACTGGTTGCCTGGCTGGTTTTTTCTTTGGTTGGTTGATTGGTTGGCTGGCTGGCCGAATGGCTGGTTTCTTGTTTGGTTGGTTGGGTGGCTGCTTGGTTTGCTGTTTGGTTGGTTTTTGGCTGGCTGGTTGGTTTGTT
>OY992876.1:423283106-423309467 GCA_963921405.1 Cepaea hortensis
TGACAGTTGTGGTCTGGTCCTAGTTGTTGCCAGTTGGGATAAGGTCCTAGTCTTTGTCGGTTGGGATAAGATCCTTGTCTATGACAGTCGGGTTGACGTCCTAGGATTTATCAGTTGGGATAAGGTCCTAGTCTTTGTCGGTGTCGTGTCCTCCTTTAAAGTGTCGTCCCTGGAGTGAGGAGAGTCAACACCCACATTATATTATTTTTCTTTCCTATCAATATCCTGGAGAATCCACCAGCTTCCGTCCAACACACTCCATCAGCCTATGGACACCTTTCCCTATCACTCTCTCACTGTCGTACTATGCCCCCTCTCATACTTCCCCAACGCAACATACTCCTACAACTCTTGCTTCTAAAAATTAATAAAGATTAATTTATTAAAAGAAAAGTATGTAATGTACGTAAGGCGTGTATGCGAAGAAAATGTGTGATGTGTTCTATAATGTGTGTATGATCGGACTTTCAGATAATAGCATAGTTTCTTCATTGCAAGGGCACACCACAGCACATTAAATCATAACCAGTGCACCTCACCCGGTGTTGAAACCCTCTTGCCGGATACTGACTGTCATCGGTAGCCACCTGGTAATCCATCTTCATGATCATCCGAAATAGATACTGTTTGTAAGTACAGATTGATTACGGACTGGTTGCAAACTAACTTTGTAAGTTCCTATCGGTCCTAAAGAATGCACAAATCCTTTGTAGTGTATTTAGGTTTTACTGTTAATGTTTCTACACTTGATCCTAACTAGTGTTCATATAGGTTCAAGTATATGTCATATGTAATATTACACTGGAATCTAGCACACGATGTGACTTATCCGTTAATGTTTTCGTTCCTTAAACAATGTTTGTCTGATGTGTGATATATCAACAATCATCACCCATCCTATGTGAACCATACCACGCAGGAGTCGTTATATTGGCTGGCTCTTCTGGGCCATGCCATGGTGAACCCTTCTGAGTATGAGTCCAGCGTAAACATATACCATCTTTCTTCTCGGACGTTATTCCTTTTCCGTAAGAATCATTTTAGAGTCCAACTGGTGGTCGTCCAATTGGAGTGCACTTCTTCAAAACCAGTGTTGAGTTTCCTAGTAACTGGTGGGGAACCTGTGGGAAAACCAACACATCATGTGAGAGCACTAGTCACTGATCCTACCGGCTGGGTGTAAGCTTATTACCCTGCTCTGTTATTTTACAGCTAACTACTCTGTCAGAGAGCCTTATAGCTTCTCACCTACGTCCGAATCAGGCTATGATAAGGAAAGACCAAAAATCAGAGGGCAACCTCAGTATTCTATTCACCCTAGCCGAGCCAATATCACTTCACTACTCTAGTTTTCACCATGCTACCGCCTAAATTAATTAGGACTAATTACATAGTATACTACCTTAGGCAACACTGCAGTCTAACAAATCACATCTACAAATTGCCATGACAGGCACGTGAACCATTAAATCCACTAATAAGCACACGGTAGACATTATTCCAATAGAACCGCAGTGCCGAAGCACGTCCTCTAAAATCCAAGGTTTGAGTTCAACTGTCCTCTCCAATCATGGTTTTCTGGCAAACCCCTAAAATTGGTCACGTGACATGGTTGACGTCCTGCAGGTGTCATTTGGGCATATCATCCATTATCAAGAATCTATTTTCCCTGGCTCCATCAATGTCAGAGTTGTCATCAGTTGTTTAGATTCCCAAAACAAGCCAGCGAGTTCCTGTATACTCCCAACAACAGTTGCCGATAACCAGCCGACAATCTTCTGTCGACTGGTGACAATCACCGCTGCCATTTCTGTTTGATGTCGGGAAACTCTAATTGACAAATGGACTGTTACCTGTCCCTAGCTGCCAATTCCGGTTGTCTCTGACTGTTGATAAACTGTCAAAGCGATGTATGCATTCATCTCACTTCCGAATGTTCCTATTTTTGCTGACCAGATGTACAAGTACAGCTGTTATTTATGCCCGACCTGTTTGGGAACACGTGCAGCCACAACTATGAATGTTTTCTCTGTATTAGTTGAAACAATTGTCGCTTAGCAGATAGTCCGTTTAATCAGAAATCCTCCATAATAATCACCTGGTCAAACGCGGTGTTTTATTTTGTAACAGTCGGTTGGGATAAGGTCCTTGTCTATGACAGTCGGGTTGAGGTCCTAGTATTTATCAGTTGGGATAAGGTCCTAGTCTTTGTCGGTTGGGATAAGGTCCTTGTCTATGTCAGTCGGGATGATGTCCTAGTATTTATCAGTTGGGATAAGGTCATTGCCTTAGTAAGTTGGGGTAAGATCCTAGTGTTTGTCAGTTGGGATAATGTCCTAGTCTTTGTTAATTGGAATAAGATCCTAGTATTTGGCAGTTGGGGTCTGGTCCTAACCTTTGACAGTTGTGGTCTGGTCCTAATCTTTGCCAGTTATGATAATGTTCTTGACTATGTCAGTCGGGATGAAGTCCTAGTCTCTGTCAATTGGGATAAGATCCTTGTCTTTATCAGTGGGGTAGAGTCTTAGTCTCTGTCATTTGGGATAAGGTCCTAGTCTTTGTTAAGTGGGATACAGTCCTAGCCTTTGTCAGTTAGGATAAGGTCCTAGTCTTTGTAGTCTTTGCCAGTTGTGGTCTGATCTAAGTTTTTGCCTAGACGTTTACCTGTTGGCCTGGTGTTCGTGGATTCGAATCCGCTGCTTTTAAAACTCTACCGGGCCTCCCAAGTCGACCCAGTCTAAAATAGGTACCAGAAAATGTCTTGGAAAGTAGAGGCAGCCGGCGCGATGCTGTCCACGCCGTGGGTCTATATTATTAGGGACGCACCATATGCCCAAAGCTCCGTAAGGCCTGTAAAATGGTTCTTTATTGACTTGTCTTGTATTGGCTAGAGTGCGGAGATGGCTCCCCGTCTTTGCCTGGGTGGGACATGGTCAGGATATTTTCCATAGTGGGACTTGCTCCCACTGCCATGGGCGACACGGTCCTGGTCTTTGCCATGGGGGACATGGTCCTGGTCTTTGCCAGGTGGGACATGGTCAGTCTTTGTCAAGTAGAACATGGTTCCAGTCTTTGCCAGAGTGGGACATGGTCCCAGTCTTTGCCAGGGTGGGACCTGGTCCCAGTCTTACGACACTAGCGGCCCATCGCCCACGTTATAAAGCGAGTTAAACAGAGACTACAGAACACTGGGTCTCGAGCATACGGCCTGTAACCAACAGTAACCAGTAATGACAGCCAGATACAATAATGTTAGACCAATGTAGTAATGATAGACCGATGTAGTAATGATAGACCGATGTAGTAATTATAGACCGGTGTAGTAATGATAGACCGGTGTAGTAATGATAGACCGACATAGTAATGATAGACCGATATAGTAATGATAGATCGATATAGTAATGATAGACTGATGTAGTGACAATAGATCGATATTGTAATGATAGATCGATATAGTAACGATAGACAGATATAGTAACGATAGACCGTTGTAGTAACGATAGACTGATGTAGTAATGATATACCGTTGTAGTAATGATAGACCGTTGTAGTAATGATAGACTGGTGTAATAATGATAGATTGATGTAGTAATGATAGACCGATGTAGTAATGATAGATTGATGTAGTAATGATAGACCGATATAGTAATGATAGATCGATATAGTAATGATAGACTGAGTAGTAATAATAGACCGTTGTAGTAATGATAGACCGATGTAGTAATGATAGACCGATGCAGTAATGGCAGATTAATACAGTAATTGCAAACCAATACAGTAATGATAGAGCAATACGGTAATGATATACTGAGACAGTAATGATATAATAATACAGTAATGACAAACCAATACAGTAATGGCATAATAATGCAGTAATGACAAACCGATACAGTAATGATATTACGAGACAGTAATAACATAATAATACAGCAATAACAAACCGATATAGTAATAACAAACAGATACGGTAATGACAAACTAATACAATTATTATGTATCAATGTAGTAATTTCAATACAACACAGTAATGCCATAATGATGCGGAAATAACACAATGACACAGTAATGACAGACATTAATGATATAACAATGCAGACAAACCGATATAGCTATGACAAACCAATTCAGTCATGAATGCTCGTTTAATGGCACCAGGCGTGTCTCAGCATTCCTCAGATCTTGAAGTTGGGAAATTTACCTGGGCGAGATCGCTCCGATGCCCGACCTTACCGATGGCGTCATGTACTTTCTGAACTACAGGGGCAGACAATCCGTCAGAATGCATTCCAGGTATTCTTGGTCTCTTTTAATTCTTCGTTCTTTTTGCACTTAAGGATTGCCAAGGTCAGTGATTCTTTTCGTCTAGACACTCAATTGGCAAACTTCGTCAAGTCAGCCGACTGGTTATTTTATTTTTTTCCCCAGAGTGAACGATGAGGTGATGACGGCGAAGAAGAAGATGATGATGATAATGCAAGAATAAGAAAAAATAGATGATGGTGGTGGGGTGAAAGTATAAGAAGAAGAAGAAGAAGTAGAAGAAGAAGAAGAAGAAGAAGAAGAAGAAGAAGAAGAAGAAGAAGAAGAAGAAGAAGAAGAAGAAGAAGAAGAAGAAGAAGAAGAAGAAGAAGAAGAAGAAGAAGAAGAAGAAGAAGAAGAAGAAGTTAATGATGATGATGACGATGGCGGTGATTTTGATAATGTTGTTGATGATGATATTGATGATGGAAGTTAAGAAGAAAGAGATGATGATGTTTATGATGATGATGATGGTTATGATGAAAGTGTAAGAAGAAGAAGAAGAAGAAGAAGAAGAAGAAGAAGAAGAAGAAGAAGAAGAAGAAGAAGAAGATGATGATGATGATGATGATGATGATGATGATGATGATGATGATGATGATGATGATGATGATGATGATGATGATGATGATGATGATGATGACGACGACGACGACGACGACGATGGTGGTGATTATAATGATGTTATTGATAATGATAATGAGATTGAAATGAAGATAAAGATAATGATGTTGATGATCATTATGTTGTTGGTTATGATGAAAGTGTAATATGAAAAAGATAATGATGATAGTTAAAGTGTAAAAGAAGAAGAAAAAGAAGATGGCGGTATTGATGATAAAGATGATAATGGTGGCGACGACTATGATGATTCTGACCATATTGTTGATGATAATGATGGCGATGATGATGGCGATGATGATGATGATAATGATGATGGTGGTAGCGATGATGATAATGATGATGATAATGTTGATGGTTGCGATGATGATGTGAGATTATGGCGATGATGATGATGATGATGATGATGATGATGATGATGATGATGATGATGATGATGATGATGACGACGACGACGACGACGACGACGACGACGACGACGAGGATGTGGACGATGACGATCAAATTCTCCTTGTGTATTTATGATGGTTCCTTTGCCGTAATCCATCATGCACGAGCACGGCAATCATGACAGTTTTGAGAATCATTGATCGGATATAACTAAATGACGCCAGCGCACAGAACACCCGAGTAAATTCCTTATACATCTACAATAGTTATGACCCCTTACTGACATGGGTTCCCTAATAATGAAATGATTCATCATCATCATGATCTTCCACTTCTGCCGTCAAGCGTCGTGGGGAGGAATAATTTGCGTTCCAGCGCCTGGTGGGCGGCACTGGATGGTGTCATTCCGTGTGGTTGTACAATGTCTCTGATGTCGTCTATCCATTTTCTTCTTGGACGTCCTCGTGATCTCGTCGCAGATGATCTTTGATGTAAGGCCAGTGATGGTAGCTGCTGATGTTGCATTCTAACGACATGGGCAAACCACTTGATCTTCTGTCTTTCAATAAATGTGGCACAAGGTGTTGATCCCACAGTCTGTCTGATAATAGCATTTCTTACTCGGTCTCGGATTGTTAATTTGGCAGCTCTCCTCAAGCATCTCATTTCACAGGTGTTGATTTTGCGAAGGTGTAATTTGGAAAAAGTCCAGGTTTGAGATTGGTAGCATAGGGTTGGTGTGAATATGCTGTTTATTATCTGTCGTTTTGCGAACATGGGTATGTTTGGATGTTTCAGTAAGGGTGATAGTTGATATGTAAGTGCACTAGCTTTTTGACATCTGATTTCAATTTCTCTGTCCAGTCTGCCATCTTCTGTGATCATACTTCCAAGGTATTTGAATTCTTTAACTTGTTTCAGAGTTGTGTTATTTATCTGTATACTTAGTGGGCCTGGCGATCTGCTAACTTGCATTACTTCGGTTTTGGCTGTGTTTATGCTCATATTGTGTCTGATGCAGGTTGAACTCAGATTAGTAATATGATTTTGTAGTCTGCTCTCATCGCTGTAAAACAGGCACTGATCGTCTGCAAATAGAAGTTCATTTATTCCCTGTGGCTCAGTTGTTTCATCTGGAGTAAAAAGTTCTAAATTTTCTGAATCTGTTCTGTCGAGACTTGCTTCTTTGGAAATTATGTCCATGTAGATATTGAATAGCAGGGAAGAGAGCACACAACCCTGCCTCACTCCTGTATTGACTGTGAACATATCTGATATACCTTCTTGTGTTCTTACAGCACTTTGGCTTGAGTGGTACATGGCTATGATGTTTTCTAGCAATTGCCCTTGTATCCCATAGTCTTCAAGGATGGTCCATAATTTGTATCTGTCTACTCTATCGAAAGCCTTTTCCTGATCTACAAACACAATATTCTGCTGGTCACTATATTTGATAGTTTTTTTCACAAATTTGTCTAAGTGTAAATAATGCATCAGTGCAACTTTTACCTTTCCGAAAACTGAATTGTGCTTTGCTTAACTGTTGTTCAGCTATTGGTCTAGCTCTTTGTTCCAATAGTTTTGCATTCATTTTCCTTATATGGCTCAGGAGTGATATACCTCTGTATGTTTCGCACTCTCTCGTATTGCTTTTCTTTTTCCATATTGGTACTATTATTGCCTGTTGCCAATCATCTGGGACTTTTCTTTCTTCCCATGCTATATTAAAAATTCTTGTTAGCCATGTAACACCTGTTTCCCCACAGGCCTGAATAGCTTCTGTGGTTATTCCATCTGGACCTGGTGATTAGTTTTTAGGACTTTTCTGTATAACTGCTTTGACTTTTGCAGGTATGAAATTTGGTTCTTGCTCTCCCTGGCTTTTAGGCACAAAAGTGAGGTGTTCTATGTTATGTGTGGGGTTAAGTAGTTCTTGAAAGTATTCTGCCCATCTTGCTAGTCTTTGTTGTGGGTTAAATATCGGATTACCTCTTTTGCTGTTTACGATGGTGGTTGGGTTGTAGCATGCATCTCTGTTTCTCACTGTGGTGACACGTTTATAAAATTCTCTTGGGCAGTCTTTGCTAAGGGTCGCCATCTGTTCACCATATATTCTCCAGGCTTCATCTTTAGATGCTCTAATTGTTCGTTTGGCATTACGTCGTGTTATTCTATAAGTAATATAGTCCTAGGTTAGTTAGTTAGTCGACAGATCATCCTCGTTGCACATCGAACCATTCAGTCCATAAGTGCTCGGATCCCCTCCTCAGCAAATCCCGCAGCGTGTAGCGGCTAACGACGCCAGTTCTGTGTTGGTTTATCAATCTTCTTTGGCTTCCTGCGTAGTGTTCTTGTTTGGCCACCCCTCTTTTAATTTGCTGCTCTCGCAGTCTGGCCATTGTTGTAGATTCACAGTCATCACTTGGTTCTCGCAAAAGTCTCACTTCACGTAGAGCATTCAGAATGTCAGCCTGGTCCATGGCGCGTCCGCCCTCCACAGTAGCCTCACCTGCGAGCTTGTCAGCCCGCTCATTTCCTTGTACTCCCGCATGCCCTGGCACGAAGATGAAACTAATCTTTGCCAGCCGAGACCGCTTCAGAGGCAGCAACCATTCTCTTCGGATCGACCCCTCCTCTATCCTCTTGATCATGTTCATTGAGTCGCTAAGGAAACAAGCCCTAGTGAATGTATGTGTCTCGAGCCATGTTATTGCTTTACTTACTGCCATGACTTCCATGGTCAGGCTACTTGTGGTTTCAGTGAAAGCACCAGAGTCCTCCTTCACAATTCTCCCTCCGGCCCGAGCTGTAAAGGCCCATGAGCTTCTCACATGTCGGACGACCGACCCATCTGTGTAGATGACCGCGTCACCGTCTAGCGAATTCTCGAAAATCAACGCTTGTACTTCAGCCTCAACAGCAGCCGGATTTTCTTGTCTGCATTTTCTATCTAGTTGGATGCAAACTGAAAAGGATGTGCAGAAATCTGTTGGCACTTGCACCCACTCCTCGCCAGGTTCTAAGTCCTCAAGTGAACACACCTGTTGAAGAATGTCTTCAGCTTGACTCATCCACGACCGCCCTCTTTTTAACCTGCTGCCCTTCACCTTCATAATTTCACTATGCAGTGGATGTTGTGTGTTTTCGTTAACTCTGAGGTAGGCGCGTGCCCTGCAAACTTGTATTCTCTCTTCAATGGTTGGAAAATCAAGAAGGTAGCGCATCGCCCTGCATGCTGTATCTCTTGTACATCCAAGAATAATGCGCATAGCTTCATTCTGTATCCTTTCCATCCTTTCTATCTGCTTATGGCTGAGAGTCAAGATTGCCATTGCATACTCCAAAACAGACATGACCAGCCCCTCGTACAGAAGACATAGATGGCGCTGCTCACAGTTTGCTGCCGCCATCACCCGCATCGCTGCCAAACCCCGCTTGGCCTTTGTTATCACCTGGTCTATGTGCACATTATAAGCAAGGCTTCGATCAAACCGTATCCCCAGGTAATTCATTGCCTGCGTTCTTTCCACCGTCTCTGAACACAGCATTACAGTTGCTGTTGGATTGTTGACAATATGATTATTCAACGAGAACCAAGTCACTGTTGCCTTTGTTGGGTTGACCATTGCCCCAGCTTCATCACACCAAGTACTTATGCGATTGAGTTCGGTTTGTAGTTCCACAGCAACCTCCTCTCTATCCTTACCCTGACGATACACTAAAACATCATCGGCATATGACAATGTCCTGCCAGGTCCAGTGATCTGCTCACTGGTGATTCTCACTGTGTAGGCGTTGAACAGTACCGGAGATAATGGTGATCCCTGTGGTAGGCCAGGATATATTGTTGTTGGTTCCGAGGTTCCATCTAAAAACTACTTTCCGTTGGAAGAGAGCTGCAGCGATCCAACTAAGGAGGAATGGACTTACGTTTAGTTCAAGAAGCTGAAACATTAAAAAATCCAGTGGTACTCTGTTGTATGCGTCCTCAAGATCAATCGCTGCAGCAACGGTTTCAGTGCCTGAGTGGAAACCTTCATAGACATCATGGGCAAAGACTGCTGCATTGGTCCAGGTTTCTCTTTTTGGACGGTACCCACCCAGGGTAGGTGGGAAAACACCTTGCCTCTCTAGTTGGCTTGATATTTTCCTGGCAATTACCTTCTCCAGCAGCTTGCCTATTGTATTCTGCATGGTTATAATTCGATATCCCTGAATTTTTTTGTGGTCTTTGTCAGGCTTCGGCAAGGGAATCAGATAGCTGTGTAACCATTCCTCCTTGATGCTAGCACTCCCTATACTGTTGTTGTACATGTCTGCTAGTTTCTCTAGCTCATTGTCGGTACACCTATTTATGTCGTCGTATCTTATGCCATCAGGACCTGGAGCACTGTTTTTTGATCGTCGAAGCACAGCCTTGATTTCTTTCACTGTCACTGTGTCTTCATCCGAAGTGTTTTGGGCCTTGCATCTGTCTGAGGTGACCTCCTTGGCCAGATTTCGGCCTCCCATGTCTGTCTGGTTGCTCTGCTCAAGGTAGCGTTCAAAGAGGACTTTGCCCTTGTCCTCGTCAGTCCTCTGCCAGATGAGGTCAGCATTTTGGAAGTCAGAAATGCTCTTATTCTTGACTACACCACTCATGCTTTTATGTAGTCGCCAGAACAATTTCAGTGACTTGTCTGTGCTTACTCTTTGACACACCTCTGCTCATTTTTCGCTTTTAACCACCGTGACCAGTTTTTTGAAATAGCTTACTTTTGTGTGCATCTCTCTTTCTAAGTGCAAGCAGGGACTAGGATAACCAGCTCTGTTCTTCTTGGCATTTTGCCATCTCCTTACAGCACTACGCTTATCCACCCAAGCCTTCTCCACCTCGAAACTCCACCACGGTGGCTGCTCCCAGCTTTTTTTCCTGCCCTGAAACGTTCTGCGCTTGTCACGTCTTATTTTACTCACCACATCTTGCCCTGTACTGTCATACTGGAACGTCTTTACCTTTAGCTTGTGCTGCCTGGTTCTGCCTTTCTCCACCAATATGCTGCAAGGGTGGTGGTCGCTGCCATGGTGTCCTAGGACACCCCATCTACACACTGTAGTGAGTGAAGGTGAAACTAGCGCCAGATCAACAGCACTGTCCTCATCGCCTGGACGGCTTGCTGTCCTGGTGACTCAGCCACTGTTGATACAAACCAGGTCGATGGTTTCCAGTGCAGTCTCGAGCTCCTCCCCTTGTGTATTGGAGGAAGTGTTTCCCCATGATCTGTCTTTAGCGTTGAAGTCACCACAGAAAATAACATTCCTCTCGTGGCCTAATATGCCACTTAAGCACTGCCACTTCTGGGCGTCCACGCTCGCATTGCGGGCATAAACATTAACCAACACGAATGGTATACTGGAATGAACTCTCAACGCCTGTATTTGTATATCGTCACTGTCCCAACTGGACATGTCTAGCTCTGACGCCACCATGCTGTCGCGAACGAGAATCGCCGTTCCCAGATGTCGTCTGTTGTAGAAACATTTGAAGCCGGCAATTCGGAGTGGCTGATCGCCCAGTCTCGTCTCCTGGAGTGCTACAATGTCGTTCCTGTAAACTAGGGTTTCTAAAATAGAGCCCAGTTGTTTTACACTGGCACAGTTCCAATATAGAATACGGATGTTCCTGAGTCCTAGACGGTGACATTTGAGTCTAAAACGTCTCAAACCACCGCGCTTACCTTGCTTCTTTCTCCCTGCGCGGCTACCACGCCGCTTCGTTATGTTGACTGCTGACCGCTCGGAGAACACACGTTGTTCCGCCATGTTGAAAAAACGTAAACACAGACTGCTGAGAACCACACACACTGCTGAAAATTCACTCAAGGATGGCTTCGCTCGATGCACGAACTCCGTAGCACCCGCGCAGATCTTGAGTATAAACTCCTGGTTTTACATCCTGGCACACCAATTACACGCTACAGATGAATAAATCCATCCCCTACGCGAAAAAGTTAACGAACACAAAACAACACGACCGTCCGTCGCCATCTTGAAACCGGAAGAATATAGTCCTGTTCAGATTTAGTTGTGATCCACTTTTTGAATGCTGCCTTCTTTTTGAATATGCTGTCTTTAACTTCGTTGTTTCACCAGGCTGTTCTTAATCTTTTGTCCTGCCCTACTTTCTTTGTTCCACATTTATTTTCCAGTGTGTCGAGCATGACAGCCTTGAAACATGTCCATTCCTTATCTACGCTTGAGTGATCATCAGGGATGTTCTTATGTAGGTTTTGGATTTCTTGATTGAATTCGTCTTTAACCGTATTTTCCTGCAGCCTCCTATAATTGATGACATGTGTTGTTACCTTTATGTTTCTTATTTTTCTGTGTGGTGAAATCTTTTTGATTATGATTGGTTTGTGATCAGTATCAACATCTGTATTTGGGAGTGCTCTTGAATCTAATAGTAGCCTTCTGTCTGATTTCCTAATTAGAATAAAGTCAATTTGAGATGCTTAGTCTATGTCATTCCATCTATACCAGGTTTTGGTGTGGCTACGACGATGTTGAAAAAACTATTTGCTATTATTAGTCCATGTTCCGAACATATGTTGAGTAGACGTTGACCATTGCTGTTACAATCAGTCTCTTTGTCGCTGAATGGCCCCATTCAATCATTCCACGGTGTTCTTCGTGTGCCTATTCGTCCGTTAAAATCACCTATCACAACTAGTTCATCTGTCTCCTTGACATTATTTAACGTGTCTGCAAGTTTATCAAAATATTCGTCTTTGTCTTCGTCGCTGTAAGTGTCATTACATGGGGCGTATGTTTGTATAAAAGTTGTTGTTCTATTTCCTTCTTTGATCTGTACTAGTATTATCCTTTCCGATATAAATTTAGTGTTGATAATGGCTTTCGCTTTGTCTGGATGTAACAAAAAACCAACTCCATGTTTGGCTGTAGCTCGCTGGTCGACGCCACTCCTTATAAGAACGTAACCTTCATGTGTTCGTTTCGTGTTCTGCCCCTTTTTCCTAGTGTCTGCGAGTCCTAATAATTGAATATTTGTTTTTTTCATGAACTCTACAAGAGCTGGTTCCTTATATCTAAGACCAGTGTCACACGTCGTTCTTGATGATAATATCACGAAGTTCTTACGATGATATGTTCATGATATTGTCGTGTGATGGTCGTTGTCTAGGTAACGATACTCATGGTGTGTCAATGGAGATATCTAACTGTCTTGCAATATAACTCACCCCCGCAGTGCATATTCACCAGTCATTAAACACGATTAAACACATAATCCTTTATTACAGAAATAAGACGGACAGACGGAACATGTTTATACATCCAGAAATAATGTAATCCATAGAATATAAATATCCTCCTCACAATTTAACCAGCACACATCAATGCCTTCTCAAGCCTCCTTCATATCAAATCCACAAGACAGGTAATCCAGCTCCTATCCACCGCTGGACCTCACACAATACACCCACCCACTGGGTCTTAGTTTCCACTAACTATATCACCCACTCTGGGTTCAGGCCCTCACTCACTATAGAACCCACTCTGGTTCAGGTCTGTCTTCACAACTGGGAGAACAACACAACACGGAAATCTCTAACTCCGCTTCTCCTTAGACTACCGACCAGTTCGGCATCTACACATGAACTGTCCTGAAGTCCCTTGACTTCACACAAAACTAAACTGTCCTACCCCCATGTTATGAGACATGCCCCCCACCCACCCACACATCCCCCATCCACCACACACACACCCCCTCACCCACACACACCCCCAACTACGCACACACCCCAGGCATACATATATTCCCCCACGCACATACCCATCCACAACGACACATCATCACCCACACATCTCCCACATACACACATCTCCTCTACCACACACACACACACATCGCTCACCCCACACACACTCGCCCACCCACACATCGCGCACCCCACACACACTTCCCAACGCACATACCCATCCCCACCCACACATCCCCACCCACACATCCCCCACATACACACATCTCCTCTACCACACACACACAGACATCACCCACCCCACACACACTCGCCCACCCACACATCATCCACCCACACACCCACACACCCCTAACCATTAGCCAAACACACATCCCCAACCACGCATTCCCCCACCGACACATACATCCCCTGCCAACCAATACATCATGCACCCACCCACACACACCCCTACCCACACTTCTCCCACCACACAATCTCCCCCACCCACACACATCCCGCACCCACCCCTACACACAACCCCAACCCACACACATCCCCCACCCACACAATCTCCCCACCCACACACACGCCACACCCATACCCCATCCCACACACACTCACCCACACACATATCCTCTACACATCCTCCACCCATCCACATACACACTCCCAATCATCCATCCCTCATCCACTCATCCCTCAACCATATGTCCCCCACCCACACACTCATCTCCCACCAACAAACACACACACCACCCATATACATCCCCCACCCACACACACATTCCCCACCCATACACACATCCCTACACACATCCCCCACCCACGTACTCATCCCTCAATCACTCACACCCACACATCCCACACCCACCCATCAACACATACCTCCGAAACCTAACTCACACATTCTCACATACCCCAACCATCCAGCCAAACACACATTCCCCCACCCTCACACATTCCTCACCCACCCGCACATCCCACACCAAACCACACCTCCCCCACCCACTCACACACACATCCATAACCCACACACACATACTTCCCCACACATCTCCCATCCACCCATACATCCTCCCACCTACAAACACCCTCACCACCCACACATGCATCCTCCACCTACCCACACACCCTCTACCCACACAGATATATCCCCAGCCACACATACATCCCCACACTCATCCCACAACACACACAGATCCCCACACCCCCACATCCACACATCCCTCACCCACCCACACACACATTCCCTACCCACACAACACCAACCCACCAACACCCACACACTTCCAACCATCCCACATCCACACACACATACATCCCACACACACACACATCCCACACCCACACACACATCCCTCATCCACCACACATCCCTTCACCCACACACACACATCCCTCACACACAACCCCTCAACACATACATCCCCCACATACCTCCCAAACCTAACTCACACATTCTCACATACCCCAACAATCCAGCCAAACACACATTACCCCACCCTTACACATTCCTCACCCACCCGCACATCCCACACCAAACCACACCTCCCCCACCCACTCACACACACACACATCCCTAACCCACACAAAGACATATTTCTCCACACATCTCCCACCCACCCATACATCCTCCCACCTACAAACACCCTCACCACCCCACATACATCCTCCACCCACCCACAAACCCTCTACCCACACAGATATATCCCCAGCCACACATACATCCCCACACTCATCCCCCAACACACACAGATCCCCACACCACCACATCCACACATCCATCACCCACCCACACACACATACCCTACCCACACAACACCAACCCACCAACACCCACACACTTCCAACCATCCCACATACACACACACCACACACACACACACACATCCCACACCCACACACACACATCCCTCATCCACCACACATCCCTTCACCCACACATACACATCCCCCACACACAACCCCTCAACACATACATCCCCCACATACATCCCACACACAGACACATCCCCCACATACACATTCACACACACACACACACACATACACACACACATCCTCACATCTAGACACATACATGATGCCTCACATAATCACTGAAACTATTATGAACAAACTCCCACATTTTACACACACACACACACACATGCAGTTGTGGCGAAAGCCTGGCTGCACCCTCTCCTCTTGCTTATTATTCAGTGTATGATAAAGAATAATTAGAAATGTTATATAAATGTTACGATCACATTATATTTACGGTTTATAGAGTAACTAGCTGACCCGGCCCGGCTTCGCCCAGTCCTTGGTGGGGAGCATCTCATTTAATTCATATAATTAGTCATATAAGCTCCCGTTCCCGTTACCGACTATCTGTCTGTCTGTCTGCCTGTCTGTCTGTCTGTCTGTCTGTCTGACCCGGCATCGCCCAGTCCTTGGTGGGGAGCATCTCATTTAATTCATATAAGTAGTTATATAAGTTCCCGTTCCCGTTACCGACTATCTGTCTGTCTGTCTGTCTGTCTGTCTGTCCGTCCCTCCCTCTCTGTCTGTCTGTCTGCCTGTCTGTCTAATCATTTATTGGTTGCAGTTAGAACAACCTTAGATAAACGAAGACCAACTTACAAAAAGCATTTGAAAGAGCACTTGAAAGATCTTTACATCTTCCCCCAACAATTAACTTGGGTAAATGGAGCGGCGGCAGCAGCATCAGCAGAAGAAGGAAAAGGAGGAGTAGACAACTGCAGCGAAAAGGTGGGTCTGTCTATCTATCTGACCCGGCGTGACTTCGCCCAGCTCCTGGAGTGTAGCGTCTCATTAAATTCATACAACAAAAAAAGTAACTTAAAAAAATGCCCTTCTACACACCATCCATTATTTTTAATGAAAACGCTTTCTAATCACCTGCATGACTACAGTAACTTCTTAAGCAAAAAAAGATGAGTTACAATGTTATGCATTGTGCATTATTTTTATGAAAACTTTGAAAATGCCTTACAGATTGTATCATTATTTATTATAACTCATATGCCGGTACATAACTATGGACAAAGAGTTTATAAATCTTTGAAAACGATGCCACAATATGACTATAAGTTATACAGAAAAGTTATGCCCCTTGAAATAACTTTTATAGAGTTAGGTCCCCTGAGATATATTAAATTATGATGAAAAGTGAAAAATGAAATAATACTGGGTAAGCATGCGATTTCACACTAAAAAAATATGACAGTGGGCTGCACTGGAATGAAAGAAAGGCGTGTAGAAAATTTCATCTCAATCGGATGGGCCGTTCGCGAGCGCACAAAGGACAGACGGACATACAGACATACAGACGGACGGAGATCCTAATTTATATATAAGATTTAGTTTGGCTGACTTATCCTGGCCAACTTCAAACCAACTGACAACTGGCCCGGAAACGACCACTTGCGTATCCTAGTTCCATATCCGGTCTCACTCTTCTGCTAGCCATTGCAGACAGCGGTCGGGGCCAATTTGTGGTGTTCAAAAAGCAACGTTTATTTAAATAGTAAATTACTTAAATAAGTAATAAGAAAGAGAAAATTTTATATTGAACAAGGGCCCCGATCCGTAGAGAGAATTTGATTCTGGAACTAGGTAAGATCAAACGATTATTATTCCTATATATAATTTTTATGTTCATAACAGTTTTGCAATGAATGTGAGTTTACGACATGATGGCCAGCCAATTCCACTAACGGCATGGTTGCCCATAGAATATATATTAATTAATAGAAAATTCAATTTACAACTGAGTTCAGTTGTACAAACTCGTTCTTAATAGAACGAAACACGTCACGTTCTACAATATTCGTATAAATCCGGCGTCTAAATCTTGGATAAATTCAGAGAATATTATCGCTGGCAGACAAAGGAGACACTGCAATGTAGTACAAAACCACGCTAGTTTTAAAGTATACTCGGGTTGAGATACTTTGTTAATATATTAAAATAAGGTTAATATTACTGTTACTGCTAAGACTAGAATATACAGTACTGAATGGAAGGGTTTAAATCAAATAGTAGGTATTTCATCAAAATGGCCTCGCTATATCTAAAACCAGCCCCACGCCATGGCATGACCTAGTTATCATGCCCACGCCGCTTGGGCGCCCATACTGTTCTTTTCTAGATTAGCTCAGTTCTTAAGTACGGATAAGATCTCTTCTCTAGTTAATACCTTCTCAAGAGGAAGACTCTTCTTTATATATAGATGGATACGTGGATGACTATCACCAACCTAGGCAGTATTCATTGGAGACTATTCTCAGGCCTCTCGGAATGAATATCAGTGGAGAGCATATTCAGACACCGTAGTATCTGGAACAATTTCCTTACTTTACAACACACCATTGTGTCTCTTGCACACTTAGGAGCATCAGTTGTGATTGTTAGGTTTGTGATCCATGTCTTTTCCTATCACATCATCAGTACTTGTCTTGAATATTTCTTTTCGCTGAAGGGAATTGGATCCATTCACTCATATATATATATATATATATATATATATATATATATATATATATATATATATATATATATATATATATATATATATATATATATATATATATATATATATATATAATTCAGGATCAGACTGTACTCTCCTCATGAATAGAGATAGGCACTGTCACGTACGAGGTTAAATCCATCCTTTCCTTTCAACCTTGTCGGTATGTCCAGTCAGAATAACAGTTAGGAATATGTCCTAATAATTACAGCTGCCTTTGCCTTATGAGAAGACTATAGCTATAGCAGAATGGGTGAATAAAGATGGAAGAGTGATTCCAGACCATAGCTTACCAGATGTCCTGTTTGACTTTATTTGCAGAGTTGTTGTGGTGCACCCTCAAGCGGCACCCTCATCATCAACCAGCCTCAGCGAGTTCACCCAGAACTATTTGTTGCCTGAGTCAAAGTAGTACAGTTCCCTTTGCTGTCATCATCAAGTGAGAACTGATGGACCGGAGAGGAAAGCTGCAGACAACTATCGTGGGAGCTTTGGATATGAGCTGAGTTACAAACCATCAATCTGAATTCAACCCACCACCGAATGCTTTGCTGTGCTTCTATGATTTAAGAGCACATGAAACTTTGTTTGCTGTATTAGCCAGAAACTAACATTAATCCATTTTACTTTTATCTCCCGAGTGGAGACATTTTTTTTCTTCTTTTCTTTCATTTATAATTAAACTGTGCGGTCTGATTTGTAGACCATCACACAAAACTTTACCTACTGCCTTTTTCACCTCATAATAATTAATAGTAGTGTAGTGTGTAAGGATAGAAGTCGAGTGAACTAGTTGTGTCTCTCCTGTATGTTATACTTGAGGGCACTGGGGGCTTTTCTTCATCACAGGGTAGCGTGTCACTGCTAACTAAGTCAGCTATCATCTATCGGTGTATAGTGTCCAACTTTACTTGCATTTCCCTGTGCCACTGATAGGAAGGTAGACTCATCTGGGACCAGGATTCATACTATCTAGACCCAATACGAGCCTTTTTGTCTTCTTCTCCTACAGTGGACTGACCTAACCAAGGGTCAGCTTTTCTAGCTACATCCTTACCCGTAGGGTTTTCTTATACGGCTGTAGATGACGCGACAGATTGGTGTCTCGTCTCCGGGATTTAATTTTAACCCAATCCTACAGATTGAGCTGCTCCTCTGCGAGATAATTTTTTTTTCAATAAGTTCACTGTCAACTGTATAAATTGCCTGTAACACTATAGGTCTACTAGATGATTGTGTAGGTTGGTAGGATTTCCTTTCCACGTAATTCTCACTCTAAGACTAGACGGTTCTAGTATTAGTTGACTGCGAGTAAATATTTCAATTTTTATACGCGAATAAGAAAATATACAGCAAAAGCAAAGTGGGTTGGTGACAGATTGGTAAGTGTGTTTGTTTGTCCTAATTAATTGCTATACATACTATATTAGGGCATTTAATTAAGTTGATTGATAGATAGGGGGTGAGCATTGCTGAAAAGTTTTTTCAGGTATCTCATCTAGGTGCTCAATTATCATGTCATTTGACAAGCAACCCACTACCCAGGAGTTGACGGAGAAAGGGACATTGATGGGATATGAGGGTGATGAGTTGAGGAAGTATATCAGAGAGGCTGAAAGAGAATGGAGGCAAGAACAAAGGGAAGAAAGAATCCGGATGGCGGAAATAGAATCCGAAAAACAGATGAAACAGGCTGAACTGGAGAAGGACAAGGAGTTAAAATTAGCCGAACAGGCGAGACAGCAGGAGATAGAATTAAGAAGACTGGAATTACAACACCCAGATGCTTCAAGATTCAGTAGTGCGAGTTCTCCAGTCTATAGTATAGATACTCCTCCAGCACAGAATGGTTCTCTGGGATCCATGAGTTTTCCTCTGCTGCCATTTGATGAAAAGACTGAGCAGATGGACAACTGGATTGACAAATTTGTTTTGATGGCCGAAGCATATAGCCTGCCCAAGGACAAATGGAATTTAAAAATTTCACAAGGACTCCGCGGCGCAGCGTATGATATATTCTCTAAACTACCTCCTGGACAGGAACGGGATTTCGACTCTCTGAAAAGTGCTCTTCTCAAGAGGTATGAGTTGACTTCATCTGCCTACCGAATGAAGTTCCGAAACGCCAAGCGGTTGCAGGGAGAATCGTATTCCCAGTTTGCCTCACGGTTACATACTTATGTCACCAAGTGGGTGGGACTGAGTGAATACGAGGCAACCTACGCAGGGCTAGAGGAGATGATTTTGGCAGAGCAGATGAGGGAGACAATGCCAAAGCCGATGCAGACTTTTGTGGCAGAAAATGGGGGGACTCGGTTAGCGGAGATAACCTCTCTGGCGGAAAGATACCTAATGGCCCATGGCGAAGCGAATACCACAAAAGCTGGGAGTAGTTCTCATGTTGAAAAACCACAACTCTCTAAGAATTCAAATAACTCCGGTAAGGACAGCAGAGGACAATTTGGGAAAAATGTGGGTCCTCATCGACATCATGGGTTTCAACAATCAGCACAAAACCCACCCACAAACCATTGCGGATGGGGCAAACCTTATTGCAAGAACTGCAAAAATCATGACCATCACACACGGTTCTGCAAGAATAAACCCCAAACCCACTATGCGGCGTGCCTAGCGTCGGGAACCGGAGACCACCCCAACAAGAACTCTGGGAGCAATGCTAGACCTCCTGTGGTTGAGACTATTATGGTAAATGGGAGTCAGGTGCGATGTCTATATGATACGGGACTCCAGTATGATTCAGTTATCGCAAAATACCTAGTCAAACCCGGCCAGCTAACAGAACAGACCGTTACAATAAAGGGGGCCACCATGAGCTCTGAGACAATAGAGGTGCAGATTGCAAAGGTAGATGTGGAATCTAAATATGTCACTGGGACGATTTCTGCAGCAGTGATGGAGGATCCAGTGTACCCATTCATGTTAGGATGTCGGTATGTCTACTTGGGCGAACCAAAATCACCTATAATTGTTGCAGCAGTGCAGACCAGAAGTCAGACAGCAGTGTCGAGTGAGCCTGATCTTCGTCTTAATAATCCACTACCTCGAGAAATTCGGGCAGCCCAGGCAGAAGACCCAACACTGAAACCCTGCTTTGGTAAACTACCTAAAGCACGGAATCCACCTAAAGGGGGCGATTTTTATATGAAAGAGAAGCTTTTGTACCGGCGGGCGGGAACCAAGGATCACGACCACGGGCAACTTGTTGTTCCATATAAATTCCGGAATCAGATATTACATATGGGTCACACCATATCTTTCAGTGGACATATGGGAGTGGGTGCCACTACTCAGCGTATTACATGCCACTATTTTTGGCCAGGAATGTCCGCCGATATTCAAAGGTATGTCAAGTCCTGTCCAGAATGCCAACGGGTCTCACCTAAACATTGGACAGCCCAGTAACTTTGGGCGAAATGCCAATTTTGAGTATTCCGTTTGAGCGTGTTGCCGTGGACATTGTTGGTCCTCTGCCACGCTCCAAGAGGAAGAATGCATTTATTCTAACTCTAGTTGATACATGCACTATGTGGTCAGAAGCCATAGCTCTACCTGGAATAGATTCCAAACGAGTAGCGGATGCCCTAGTGACTATCTTCACCAGATTAGGTTTTCCTAATCAGATTTTGACAGACAATGGTTCGCAGTTCCGGGGGAAGTTAATGGAGGAAGTCTTCAATACATTTCGGACTCGCCATATCCATACAAGTCCCTACCACCCTCAAGCTAATGGGACGGTGGAACGCTTCAATGGAACCCTCATGTCGATCCTACGTAATCTAGCACAGGAGAAGCCAGAATGTTGGGATGAGTACCTGCCCGCGGCATTATTTGCATACAGGGAAGTACCACATGCCTCGACAGGACTTCCACCTGCTACACTATTATTTGGTCGACCTATAAAAGGACCGCTGGAGGCCTTAATGAGGACTTGGACTGAGGAGGGAGCTGATGAAACTGTCATCACTGCTTCCCAGTATGTTGAGGAGTTGAAGCAAAAACTGGAGACAGGCTGGAAATTGGCAAATTCCAACCTGCGTCGTACCAGAAAGAAACATGCCTCAGCCTATAATAAGAAAGCCAAGGACCGTTCTCTGGAGGTAGGAGACAAGGTCTTATTACTTTTACCCCAAGGGAGTAATAAGCTTGAAATTGGATGGCAGGGACCTTTTCCCATCATAGAAGAAGTATCCCATACAAACTACAAGATTGCTATTCGAGGAAAACAGAAAGTATTCCACATCAACTTACTTAGAAAGTATGCTGAGAGGGTAGCAGATCCACCGGTGCATCTGATGGCATTATCGGTGGCAACTGAGGTAGAAGGTGGAGAGGACTCAGGTGTAGAGTATCCGCTAAAACCCCAGGAGACCATGAAGGATGTCGTCATCAACCCTGACTTGGAGACGTCTGAGTTGGAGAAGATAAAGCGAATTCTAATGTCTCACGCCCCGGTGCTAACGGATAGGCCAGGTCGGACTAAGCTTGTAGAGTTTGACATGAAATTAACAAACTCAGATCCAGTCCGCCAAAAGTATTACCCTGTTCCCTATGCAAAACAGGAGGCTTTACAAGCCGAAATAAATTACCTATTAAAAGAAGGAATAATTTCGCCCTCGGAGTCACCCTATAGTGCAAGTGTGGTGCTTTTGAGAAAACCCAGCGGCGAGCATCGATTGTGCATCGACTATCGTCAGCTAAACGGAGTCACAGAATTTCAAGCGGAACCTTTACCGGATCAAGGATTACTGTTCGCAAAACTGAGTAAAGCGAAGTATTTTTCCAAGATAGACCTCAGTAAGGGGTACTACCAGATTCCAGTAAAGAAAGAAGTCCGACCGTATTTGGCTTTTAGCACAGCTGACGGCCATTACGAATTCAATGTGCTCCCATTCGGGCTGAGCAACGCTCCTGGTGTGTTCACCCGAATGATGAGATTGTTATTAGATCCATTAAAGGACCCGAGTATCAGTAACTTTATGGATGACATCCTCATCGCCTCGGACACTTACGAGGAACACCTGCAGTCCATCGACAGACTGTTAAGGAGGCTGGCAGAGACAGGGCTCACCGCCAGACCAGCAAAATGCCAGCTCGCTTTCCGGCAGCTGGAATTTTTGGGGCATACAGTGGTTCAAGGACACATGCGCCCAGAACAAAAGAACGTAGATAAACTACTCAAGGCCACCAGGCCCAGGACCAAGAAAGACGTCAGATCCTTCGTATCTCTTTGTGGATTTTATCAGAAGTTTATCAAAAACTTCAACGTTCTAGCTGCGCCATTAACAGATGCCACCAGGAAAGGAGCACCTGAGCAAGTTAAGTGGACGCCAGCGTGTGAAGAGGCTTATACTACGCTGAAGGACAGACTAACAGCGAAGCCTATTTTACAATTACCCGACTTGTCGTGCCCATTCACCTTAAGGACGGACGCGAGCAATGTGGGAATTGGAGCAACTCTTTTACAAAAGGGTCGAGATGATGGAGAGATGCTGTTTCCAGTAGCTTACGCTAGCCGCAAGTTAAATACAGCGGAAAAGAACTACTCCGCGATCGAGAAAGAATGTTTGGCTCTGGTATGGGCTATACAGAAGTTCCAACCGTACCTATATGGGACCAAGTTTATTGTACAAAGTGACCACCAGCCTTTGATGTTCTTAGCCTCATCCAAACAATTAAACACAAGATTGATGAGGTGGTCACTATTACTGCAACCTTATACCTTCACCGTGGAATATATTCCCGGCAAATATAATGTTGGAGCAGATTTCCTAAGTAGACACTGCTCTACAGAAGACGAGGTTGTGGCTACCCAGTGTTCCCATACACTAGCGTGAAAGCTAGCAAACGAGAGGGCTTAGCCAGAGTGTAAAAGTCCGTCTCACGTACTTTTTTTCCAATGGGGGACATCTGTGGCGAAAGCCTGGCTGCACCCTCTCCTCTTGCTTATTATTCAGTGTATGATAAAGAATAATTAGAAATGTTATATAAATGTTACGATCACATTATATTTACGGTTTATAGAGTAATTTAGTTTGGCTGACTTATCCTGGCCAACTTCAAACCAACTGACAACTGGCCCGGAAACGACCACTTGCGTATCCTAGTTCCATATCCGGTCTCACTCTTCTGCTAGCCATTGCAGACAGCGGTCGGGGCCCATTTGTGGTGTTCAAAAAGCAACGTTTATTTAAATAGTAAATTACTTAAATAAGTAATAAGAAAGAGAAAATTTTATATTGAACAAGGGCCCCGATCCGTAGTGAGAATCTGATTCTGGAACTAGGTAAGATCAAACGATTATTATTCCTATATATAATTTTTATGTTCATAACAGTTTTGCAATGAATGTGAGTTTACGACATGATGGCCAGCCAATTCCACTAACGGCATGGTTGCCCATAGAATATATATTAATTAATAGAAAATTCAATTTACAACTGAGTTCAGTTGTACAAACTCGTTCTTAATAGAACGAAACACGTCACGTTCTACAATATTCGTATAAATCCGGCGTCTAAATCTTGGATAAATTCAGAGAATATTATCGCTGGCAGACAAAGGAGACACTGCAATGTAGTACAAAACCACGCTAGTTTTAAAGTATACTCGGGTTGAGATACTTTGTTAATATATTAAAAAAGGTTAATATTACTGTTACTGCTAAGACTAGAATATACAGTACTGAATGGAAGGGTTTAAATCAAATAGTAGGTATTTCATCAAAATAGCCTCGCTATATCTAAAACCAGCCCCACGCCATGGCATGACCTAGTTATCATGCCCACGCCGCTTGGGCGCCCATACTGTTCTTTTCTAGATTAGCTCAGTTCTTAAGTACGGATAAGATCTCTTCTCTAGTTAATACCTTCTCAAGAGGAAGACTCTTCTTTATATATAGATGGATACGTGGATGACTATCACCAACCTAGGCAGTATTCATTGGAGACTATTCTCAGGCCTCTCGGAATGAATATCAGTGGAGAGCATATTCAGACACCGTAGTATCTGGAACAATTTCCTTACTTTACAACACACCATTGTGTCTCTTGCACACTTAGGAGCATCAGTTGTGATTGTTAGGTTTGTGATCCATGTCTTTTCCTATCACATCATCAGTACTTGTCTTGAATATTTCTTTTCGCTGAAGGGAATTGGATCCATTCACTCATATATATATATATATATATATATATATATATATATATATATATATATATATATATATATATATAAAATTCAGGATCAGACTGTACTCTCCTCATGAATAGAGATAGGCACTGTCACGTACGAGGTTAAATCCATCCTTTCCTTTCAACCTTGTCGGTATGTCCAGTCAGAATAACAGTTAGGAATATGTCCTAATAATTACAGCTGCCTTTGCCTTATGAGAAGACTATAGCTATAGCAGAATGGGTGAATAAAGATGGAAGAGTGATTCCAGACCATAGCTTACCAGATGTCCTGTTTGACTTTATTTGCAGAGTTGTTGTGGTGCACCCTCAAGCGGCACCCTCATCATCAACCAGCCTCAGCGAGTTCACCCAGAACTATTTGTTGCCTGAGTCAAAGTAGTACAGTTCCCTTTGCTGTCATCATCAAGTGAGAACTGATGGACCGGAGAGGAAAGCTGCAGACAACTATCGTGGGAGCTTTGGATATGAGCTGAGTTACAAACCATCAATCTGAATTCAACCCACCACCGAATGCTTTGCTGTGCTTCTATGATTTAAGAGCACATGAAACTTTGTTTGCTGTATTAGCCAGAAACTAACATTAATCCATTTTACTTTTATCTCCCGAGTGGAGACATTTTTTTTCTTCTTTTCTTTCATTTATAATTAAACTGTGCGGTCTGATTTGTAGACCATCACACAAAACTTTACCTACTGCCTTTTTCACCTCATAATAATTAATAGTAGTGTAGTGTGTAAGGATAGAAGTCGAGTGAACTAGTTGTGTCTCTCCTGTATGTTATACTTGAGGGCACTGGGGCTTTTCTTCATCACAGGGTAGCGTGTCACTGCTAACTAAGTCAGCTATCATCTATCGGTGTATAGTGTCCAACTTTACTTGCATTTCCCTGTGCCACTGATAGGAAGGTAGACTCATCTGGGACCAGGATTCATACTATCTAGACCCAATACGAGCCTTTTTGTCTTCTTCTCCTACAGTGGACTGACCTAACCAAGGGTCAGCTTTTCTAGCTACATCCTTACCCGTAGGGTTTTCTTATACGGCTGTAGATGACGCGACAGCAGTGACGATTGTTGTGAGCATTCTCGCAAAATTTGTAATAAACATACATTGAGAATAAATTGTACACGTACATTTTGTAACGTAAAAATTAGTGGTGCAATTCAACTCTCTCTCTCTCTCTCTCTCTCTCTCTCTCTCTCTCTCTTCTCTCTCTCTCTCTCTCTCTCTCTCTCTCTCTCTTCTTTTTTTTTCCTTACACCCCCCCCCCACACACACACACTCACTCGCTCACACTCACTAATTCCCTCACTCACTCTAGAATAATGTGCATGTGTTCATAACATACATGATAAAATCAAGTGGCATACAAAATAATACCTCGTAATATGAAAGATGAGAATACATTAAAAAAATATGGAATAGCATGTTACATGACATGCTGCGCTCAACTCTCTCTCTCTCTCTCTCTCTCTCTCTCTCTCTCTCTCTCTCACACACACACACACACAAACACACACACACGTTCACACACACACACTCACACTCTCATTCACA
>OY992876.1:423312167-423334667 GCA_963921405.1 Cepaea hortensis
ACCCAACTGTTTCATACAGTCAAAACTTTGTACCCAACTGTTGCATACAATCTAAACTTTGTACCCAACTGTTGTATAGAATCTAAACATTGTACCCAACTGTTGCAAACAATCAAAACTTTGTACCCAGCTGTATAGAATCTAAACTTTGTACCCAACTGTTGCATACAGTCTAAACTTTGTACCCAACTGTTTCATACAATCAAAACTTTGTACCCAACTGTTGCATACAATCTAAACTGGTTTGATAACATGATGCAGTAATGTCATCTATAGGAGAGGCCTCTCTGGAGGTGACTGGTGTTAAAACAAGATCCGGTTTACGATCGGCCGTGAATAAACCATACACACTAAACAATGAGAAGGCGGCGAAGACCAAGCTAGCCAGGTGTGCGAATCCAGTCGGCCGAGTCGTCCAACACACCAACTCTGGCCAATGTGTTACAGTATCCTTTAACAATACACTCCATTATGAGGCATTTCGAACGTGCCTCATCAATTATTACAAGCCTGAACGAATCCAACACAGACAAGATAGAAGCGGGGCCTACGTAGAAGATCTGATTACGACGCCAGTCCTTACAATACATTTATATCATTCGAAAAACAAGTTACTAGCTCAGGGCAGCGTTGAAAACATTAACTCTTGGCTAAAATTAGACTTTGTCGAGCTGGAGAACTCAATACTTACATTCACGAGTAGAGACATATCAAAGACACAAGATATCATCAACATGCTCGTCTCGGGTGAGGACTCAGAATCTACACAGCCCACAACTACAGCTGTGGACATCACAGCAGACAATGTTTCTCAACTAACACATACAATGAATGAACAGGACAATACCATCAACACGAGGTCAGCTACCCCATCAGTACTCTTGGCCATTGAATATCCAATGGAGCACCTCCAAAACAACGTTGAGACCAACGTAAGAGTAGCAGAAGAAATACCAGCCTTAGATAACACGCCAACTATCAATGGACAATCGTGCGATTGTTATAGGCGCATTGAGGTAATAGAACAATCCTTAAAGGCGCTCACTGCTACTGTTACAGCGAACATTGAAGCTAATAGCAAGACCAGCAGTGACTACACTGCTCTCAAAGCAGAAATCACGCTCCTGAGAGAGGAAAATCTATTGCTAGGAAAAACAATAGAAACTTTACAGCACGAGTCCACCACCAACCCAACTGAACAAGCGTGTAATTCCCAAGCAGCTGCATCAACTTCGGAGAATCTTGAAGCCCATTTTCACCAAAAACAAATAACAAAACAAGACGCGGAAAAACCTCAACGTGCAGAGGAAGATAAAACGCTACAAGCAGTCTATCCCATTGGTGTAAAAATAAGCAACAGAGTCGAAGTGCTTCAAGTAAATTTGTCAGAAAACGTACAGTGCTATAGTGCACTGCCAACAGACAACACACGCCTCCAGGAAACACAGGGAGAGTCACATGGAGACGTACAGACTGCTGCTAAATGGGAGAAACAACGAGCAAGGCGTACTGACAACCAACATGTGCAGACAGCACGACCCGACTGTACACACATTATAATAGGCGACTCTCTAATGAAAGGTCTATACAGCGACCGGATGGCTACTACAGACAAAGACATTGTTTCCATAATTCCATTGCCTGGGGCTGGCGTTGACCGGCTAACAGACAAGATTAAGAGGTTGGCTGTCAATCTTAATGTAAAAAGGGCAAGCGTTCATATTGGTATCAATGACACCATGAACAATCAGCAAATCACAACATCTTAACTGCTGGCGCTCTTGAACGGATTACGTCACATTTTTCCTAATTCGTCCATTTTCTTCTCCTCCATCATATCACCGAGTTATGGATTCCAGCGTCGTCTAGCTGACATAAATAACAACATATTGCAGAAGTTTTGTTCTCACAACAACATACAGTTCATCAACAACACACCGGTGTTTACTTCACAGTCAGGAGCACCTAAAAAGCGACTTTATAAGGATCAAGTACATTTGTCTACATTGGGCACCAGCTTGCTCGCCAAAAATATTAAATACCCTGAACGTACACAACCTTCATCCAATACTGGATCGCGTAGGACACTTTTAGCTACACCACCTCAAACTCAAGCCAGACGACATACTGCCGCCACATCAAGTACCAATAGGCCAGAAGACAGCAGACCACTCATAACCACGGCACCTGATATCCAAGCCAGACGGAACATTTCCACCACACCAAATCCGTATAATACGCCCTCTTTCACACATGAGAGTGATAATTATAAAGATACGTTCCCTCTTCTCCACAGCAAGGATCAATCCAGTAGTAACAACAACGTGCCACCACAGCCTCCTGTTAGCCACGAATCAGAGCCTGTAGTTGGAAGTCGTTACACACCCGTGAGAAATCAACAGTATCCATTCCATTGTAACCCAGAGTTGTTATACCTCACACGGTTTAGCCCAGCTTCACTTCGGCAGGCATTTATGACGATGCTGTACCAAGGACCAACACAGCCTGGTATTTACTAGCAATTCAGCACAAAGCAACACCGGATCGCGGTACAAGAAAGAGCCTCTCCTAGAAAGTTTATGCGCATACTTGGTTATTGATTTATATAGCAACGTGCTAGATTGTACGTGGCTGTGAACATTGACTCGTATTGAAGTCACAGAGATTGACACTTAGATATCTTTTATAATACTTTTTATCGCGTTAATACTCTGAGTGAGGGGGTCTTCACTCCCCGCTTTGAACAGATACATTGACTTGTATAGTGATTTATTGATTCTTTTGGATAACAGTTGGTACTTAGCTTGTGAAGTAGTTTTTTCAGGTTAATTATTTGTTGTATGTTCTTTAATTCGTTTTGTTCCTTGTTTATAAGCGGATAAGCTTATAAGCGGGTGGATAAGCGTAGTGCTGTAAGGAGATGGCAAAATGCCAAAAAGAACAGAGCTGGTCATCCTAGTCCCTGCTTGCACTTAGAAAAAGAGATGCACACAAAAGTAAGCTATTTCAAAAAACTGGTCACGGTGGTTAAAAGCGAAAAATGGGCAGAGGTGTGTCTAAGAGTAAGCACAGACAAGTCACTGAAATTGTTCTGGCGACTACATAAAAGCATGAGTGGTGTAGTCAAGAATAAGAGCATTTCTGACTTCCAAGGTGCTGACCTCATCTGGCAGAGGACTGACGAGGACAAGGGCAATAGCCCTCTTTGAACGCTACCTTTAGCAGAGCAACCAGACAGACATGGGAGGCCGAAATCTGGCCAAGGAGGTCACCTCAAACAGATGCAAGGCCCAGAACACTTCTGATGAAGACACAGTGACAGTGAAAGAAATAAAGGCTGTGCTTCGACGATCAAAAAACAGTGCTCCAGGTCCTGATGGCATAAGATACGACGACATAAATAGGTGTACCGACAATGAGCTAGAGAAACTAGCAGACATGTACAACAACAGTATAGGGAGTGCTAGCATCAAGGAGGAATGGTTACACAGCTATCTTATTCCCTTGCCGAAGCCTGACAAAGACCACACAAAAATTCAGGGATATCGAATTTATAACCATGCAGAATACAATAGGCAAGCTGCTGGAGAAGGTAATTGCCAGGAAAATATCAAGCCAACTAGAGAGGCAAGGTGTTTTCCCACCTACCCTGGGTGGGTACCGTCCAAAAAGAGAAACCTGGACCAATGCAGCAGTAGTTTGCCCATGATGTCTATGAAGGTTTCCACTCAGGCACTGAAACCGTTGCTGCAGCGATTGATCTTGAGGACGCATACAACAGAGTACCACTGGATTTTTTAATGTTTCAGCTGCTTGAACTAAACGTAAGTCCATTCCTCCTTAGTTGGATCGCTGCAGCCCTCTTCCAACGGAAAGTAGTTTTTAGATGTGGTAGTTGGACTTCGGAACCAACAACAATATATCCTGGCCTACCACAGGGATCCCTATTATCTCCGGTACTGTTCAACGCCTACACAGTGAGAATCACCAGTGAGCAGATCACTGGACCTGGCAGGACATTGTCATATGCCGATGATGTTTTAGTGTATCGTCAGGGTAAGGATAGAGAGGAGGTTGCTGTGGAACTACAAACCGAACTCAACCGCATAAGTACTTGGTGTGATGAAGCTGGGGCAATGGTCAACCCAACAAAGGCAACAGTGACTTGGTTCTCGTTGAATAATCATATTGTCAACAATCCAACACCAACTGTAATGCTGTGTTCAGAGACGGTGGAAAGAACGCAGGCAATGAATTACCTGGGGATACGGTATGATCGAAGACTTGCTTATAATGTGCACATAGACCAGGTGATAACAAAGGCCAAGCGGGGTTTGGAAGCGATGCGGGTGATGGCGGCAGCAAACTGTGAGCAGCGCCATCTATGTCTTCTGTTCGAGGTGCTGGTCATGTCTGTTTTGGAGTATGCAATGGCAATCTTGACTCTCAGCCATAAGCAGATAGAAAGGATGGAAAGGATACAGAATGAAGCTATGCGCATTATTCTTGGATGTACAAGAGATACAGCATGCAGGGCGATGCGCTACCTTCTTGATTTCCCAACCATTGAAGAGAGAATACAAGTTTGCAGGGCACGCGCCTACCTCAGAATTAACGCAAACACACAACATCCACTGCATAGTGAAATTAGGAAGGTGAAAGGCAGCAGGTTAAAAAGAGGACGGTCGTGGAAGTAGCCGAAGACATTCTTCAACAGGTGTGTTCACTTGAGAACTTAGAACCTGGCGAGGAGTGGGTGCAAGTTCCAACAGACTTCTGCACATCCGTTTCAGTTTGCATCCAACTAGATAGAAAATGCAGACAAGAAAATCCGGCTGCTGTTGAGGCTGAAGTACAAGCGTTGATTTTCGAGAATTCGCTAGACGGTGACGCGGTCATCTACACAGATGGGTCGGTCGTCCGACATGTGAGAAGCTCATGGGCCTTTACAGCTCGGGCCGGAGGGAGAATTGTGAAGGAGGTCTCTGGTGCTTTCACTGAAACCACAAGTAGCCTGACCATGGAAGTCATGGCAGTAAGTAAAGCAATAACATGGCTCGAGACACAGACATTCACTAGGGCTTGTTTCCTTAGCGACTCAATGAACATGATCAAGAGGATAGAGGAGGGGTCGATCCGAAGAGAATGGTTGCTGCCTCTGAAGCGGTCTCGGCTGGCAAAGATTAATTTCATCTTAGTGCCAGGGCATGCGGGAGTACAAGGAAATGAGCGGGCTGACAAGCTCGCAGGTGAGGCTACTGTGGAGGGCGGACGCGCCATGGACCAGGCTGACATTCTGAATGCTCTACGTGAAGTGAGACTTTTGCGAGAACCAAGTGATGACTGTGAATCTACAACAATGGCCAGACTGCGAGAGCAGCAAATTAAAAGAGGGGTGGCCAAACACGAATACTACGCAGGAAGCCAAAGAAGATTGATAAACCAACACATAACTGGCGTCGTTAGCCGCTACACGCTGCGGGATTTGCTGAGGAGGGGATCCGAGCACTTATGGACTGAATGGTTCGATGTACAACGAGGATGATCTGTCGACTAACTAACTAACTAACTAACTTGTTCCTTGTTTGCATTATATTCGTTTGTCTAATTAGTTATATCGTTATAATATTGTAATTTACTTATCGATTTGTATTACTGATATTTTGTAAGTTAATGTAATTGGGATTTTTTTTATGATCTTGTATTTGTGCTTAACTTTGACTAATTTACAATTTCTTCATGGATGAAATGTCTGAGAAGTGGCAACACTGGCTCAATAAGTCAGGAATACGCCTTGGACACTTAAACATTTGCAGCTTATATAACAAGCTACCAGAGTTATCTTCTATTCTTAATCAAAAATTTTCATTTATTCGGCCTTAGTGAAAGTAGGTTTAACGATAACACTTCAGATGAGGACATCTCTATTAAAGGGTACAAAGTTTTTAGAAGGGATCCCTGTAGGAAACAAGAGACAGGCATAGTAACGTATGTTTCTAATTTACTAAATGCTCACCGTAGGCTAAACTTTGAAACTTGCGAAATAGAATGTATTTGGTTAGAGCTAAAACTTCAAAACCGCACACCCCTGATAATTGGCTACCTCTATCGAAATCCCAGTGCTGGACACGTCTGGTACGAAAACTTCACTACCATGATGGATGTGGTTTTCGCTTCTGGGAAGAAAATTATACTACTCGGAGACTTTAACATTGACACCAACAAATCCAACATAATATGGGGAAATATAATTGCATCATACAATTTCCAACAAATAGTACAACAAGCTACTAGAGTAACAAAGTCATCTTCAACAGTCATAGATCACATTTACGTAACTTGCTCAGACAACATCATAGAATGCACCGTACCCAATTGTGCAATGAGCGATCACTACCCAATATGCTGCACGTGGTCTAAAAAAGGAATAAAACTCCTAAACATAAACACATAAGTGTAAAATATAGAAATTACAAAAATTTCAACCAAAACGCATTTTTACAGGACTTGCTCAGTTCACCTCTAGACAATGTTTATCAGCATCCTGACCCGGATGATGCTCTGGAATTCTGGATGAAAACCTTTATTGATGTTTTTGATAGACATGTGCCAGTCAAGGAAGTTCGAGTAAAACACCACGACAAGCCACCTTGGATCACCCAGGAAATACTTCACATTATGATAGATAGAGATAAAGCACATAAAAAGCGGGATCTCAGTGCATACCGTACTCTTAGAAACAAAGTTCAATATAACATACGACAGGAAAAGAAAAATTACTTTAAGAACTTAGTAATGGATAAAACAAATAGTAAGGATATATGGAAGGCAATTAACACCTTGACAAACAAGTATAACATCCGAAATTCTTTACCATCAAATCATATTACATGCGACCAATTCAGTAATTTTTTTCAAACTGACATAGACCAGTTGAAGGCTTCAATAC
Organism: Cepaea hortensis; assembly: GCA_963921405.1. NCBI lineage: Eukaryota > Metazoa > Mollusca > Gastropoda > Stylommatophora > Helicidae > Cepaea > Cepaea hortensis. The sequence continues at coordinate 423,319,117 of OY992876.1, forward strand.
CTAATTCTCCATGCAACTTATCTTTATTGTCATCGTTTTGCGAGAATAGATGCTCCCGTGATATTCTTTCCGACATACCGCTAATGACAATCACTGAAGTATCCACTTACCTCAGTAACCTAAAAAAAACACAACCTCATCTGGATTAGATGGAATCAGCAACCGGATTCTCCGTTGTGCTGCGCCAGTGATCTGTACATCACTAACCTATGTATATAATCAGTGTCTCACCAAAGGCCACTTTCCATCAGCTCTCAAAATCGCTAAAGTGTACCCTCTTCTTAAATCTGGTTCATTGGACAATGGTCTCCCGAACAATTACAGACCTATTTCCTTACTATCATCACTATCTAAGCCACTAGAAAACACATCCATAAAGTAACATTACAGTATTTAGTTCGCAACAAGCTTATTGTTGACAGCCAATCAGGATTTCGACCAAAATATTCTTGCCATACGGCCCTAACAAACATGATAGAAAATTGGCACCAGAATATAAACAACAACAGTCTATGTGGAACTGTGTTTAATGATTTCAAGAAAGCATTTGATATGATAGACCATGTTATTTTAATTAAAAAACTTGAGACAATGAAAATTGGCCCTAATGTAGTCACTCTAATATCATCTTTTCTATCAAACAGAAAAGAAGTAGTATCACATAATAAATCTCTGTCTCAAACCACTACCTTCAATATTGGAGTACCGCAAGGCTCTATTCTTGGCCCTCTATTATTTGCCATATATATTAACGATCTACCTTTGCATCTTTCCTCGTCCTGCGATCTATTTGCAGATGACTGTACAGTGTACACAAACGCTGAAAACTGTACTTTACTGGAGTCGTCTTTACAACAAGAATTAAATAATGTAGTTAGGTGGAGCTATTCAAACCGTATGCAAATTAACATCACTAAAACAAAAGCAATGTTATTAACAACCAGACAAAGACTTCAAACTCTAAGCTCACACACATCACTTCAACTTCACATCGATAACATGCCAGTAGAAAGTGTAATTGAGCACAAAACATTAGGCCTAATCATTGATAGAAACCTAACCTTTAATTCCCATGTTCAAGCGCTCATTAAACAAACAGCGAAAAAAGTCTACCAACTCGCCAAAATTAAAAACTTCCTTGATGAGGACACAAGGAAACTATTCTATACTTCTCATATACAGACACACTTTGACTACTGCTCCACAATCTGGGACGGTTGTTCTAATTCAAACACCAAGCGACTTTACTCACTTCAGAAACGGGCCATGAGTCTAATTTATGGCAAACATTTATCTGACAATCCTAGCCTGTATAAACGCCTTCAGTTACTACCATTCCGCAATCGCCTGCTTTTCAATAAAGCTAAACTAATTCACAAAATCCTGCATCGGAATGCCCCAAATTACCTTTGGCCATTGTTTAAATATAATGCTAGACACAGTAAACGTTTAAATATACTACAGATTCCGAAGCCTAAGACCATTATCTAATATTACTGTGTCGTGTGGTTTTGATGTTCGCATTTTGCCCATGCCTTTGTAATGCATATCTTTTATATTGTTGCTGTTCTTTTTTAGCCTTGAATGATGTGTGAATGAAATAATGTATGAAAGAGAGTGATAGAAGGGCAGAATGTTAGACGGGCCTGCGTGCCCAATTCTTAACCCTTTGAAAATAAAGTTCGTTCGTTCGTTCGTTCTCTCTCTCTCTCTCTCTCTCTCTCTCTCTCTCTCTCTCTCTCTCTCACACACACACACACACACACACACACACACACAGACACATACTCACATATTCACTCTCTCGCTCAATCTCTCACTCACTCTCCCATTTACACTCACTCTCTTACTCTCTCTCTCTCTCTCTCTCTCTCTCTCTCTCTCTCTCTCTCTCTCTCTCACTCATACTCACTCATTGACTCTCTAAACCACACTAACTCACTCTCTTTCTCGCACACACAGACAAGCAAATAGACACACAAACTCACTCTCTCTCGCTCATTCACTTTCTCATGCACTCTCTCACTCACCCACTCTCTCTCTCTCTCTCTCGTAGACACTCATTCACTAACTTACACTCACTCACAAACGCACATATACGCATAAGATGTACAGCGCAGGGGTCCGCAACCTTTTGGTTGTTCCGAAGAGGACGTTGTGAAGTCACACGGGGTGCCTACCTAAGTCCTTGTAAAGTCACTCAATGTGCCAACCTAAGTCTGTGTAAAGTCATTCAATTTGCAAACCTAAGTCGTTGTAAAGTCATCAAGCATGTCAACGTAAGTCCTTGTAAAGTCACTAAATGTGCCAATCTTATTCCTTGAAAAATCACTCAATGTAACAAAATAAGTCCTTGTAAAGTCACTCAATGTGCCAACTTAAGTCCGAGTAAAGTCACCCAGAATGTAACGTAAGTCCTTGTAAAATCACTAAATATGCCAACTTTATTCATTAAAATATCACTCAATGTGCCAAAATAAGTCCTTGTAAAGTTACTCAATGTGTCAACATAAGTCCTTGTAAAGTTACTCAACCTAAGTTTTTGTAAAGTCACTTAACGTGCTTTCGTAAATCCTTGTAAAATCACTCAATGTGCCAACCTAAGTTCTAATAAAGTCAAGCAATGTGCCAACCCAAGTCCTTGTAAAGTCACTCAGTGTCTCATCTTACGACATGCAGTCACTCAGTGTCTCAGCCTAAGAACAAAATCATTCAGTGTACCAACCTAAGACATAAAGTCACCCATCGTGCCAACCTACCGTATTTGTAAAGCCAGAAAACGAACCTTATCCATGTACATCACAAGCCTCCCATTCAGTAATTGATGCTGGAACTGTATTGATATAAACCAAATGGCATTCCCAGGATGATGTCGCCAATACCAGCCAGACCGGCTTTGCTTCTCAAGACATTCACTGGTGCAAATTTCAGGCTGAATCGACATAGAAATCCAGACATAGTTTTAAAATGTGAATCCGGGTCGATCAGGACTGAAGCCTTAACCATTTCGTCGACGTCCAGGCGTCCACGCTACCGCGGCTACCAAATAAAGTTGATTAATGCCTTGTTTGCCGTCTCCGTGGCGAAGGTATCCGGACGCGGTTCGTAATCGCGTATACCCGCGTTCAAAACACAGATGCGCGCGATTTGGCAGCAGACCCCGTTGTGTTGGTTTTGCGGTGGTATCGGTGCCTTTCGTTCAGAAAGCAGTAGCAATCTACTGAGCGTTAACTTGCCAAGAGATCACAGCGGCAAAAATGATGGTGCTGACTGCCATGTCCTGTAAAAAGGAAAAGCAAATAAAATGCATGTTTATTTACGTTCATTGTTGTACAGGACAACAGAAGTTGACTAATGCCATATTTGTTTACTTTCATTGTTGTAAAGGACAGCAGATGTTGACGAACGCCATGTTTGTTGTAAAGGACAGCAGATGTTGACTAACGCCATGTTAGTTTAAGTTCATTGTTGTACAGGAAAACAGAGGTTGACTAATGCCATATTTGTTTACGTTCATTGTTGTACAGGACAAAAGAGGTTGATTAATGCCATATTTGTTTACGTTCATTGTTGTACAGGACAAAAGAGGTTGATTAATGCCATGTTTATTTACGTTCATTGTTGTACAGGACAACAGAGGTTGATTAATGCCATATTTGTTTACGTTCATTGTTTTACAGGACAACAGAGGTTGATTAATGCCATATTTGTTTACGTTCATTGTTGTACAGGACAAAAGAGGTTGATTAATGCCATGTTTGTTGTAAAGGACAGCAGATGTTGACTAACGCCATGTTAGTTTAAGTTCATTGTTGTACAGGACAAAAGAGGTTGATTAATGCCATGTTTGTTTACGTTCATTGTTTTACAGGACAAAAGAGGTTGATTAATGCCATGTTTATTTAGGTTCATTGTTGTACAGGACAAAAGAGGTTGATTAATGCCATGTTTATTTAGGTTCATTGTTGTAAAGTTGACTAATGCCGGTTTTAATTTGACTAATGCCACATTTGTTAACGTTAACTAAACCCGTCAGTTGGGCTGAAATGTTGACCTCTCGCCCTTGACATTTTATAAATAAACATGCATGTATTGTTTGGCGTTCATGCAAATAGAAGAAAAAAAGAAGTAGAGACTTGAGGACGCACTAGACAACATGCACATTAAAAGTTGCTACCATCCGGGATTTGAACCTGTCACCTCCAAATGACAGCAGCATTTCGATTCAGTAACAAGGGTACTTCTACGTATGACCAATTAGACATCTCTAAAAAAGGATGTCTGCATTAGCCAAGTCTATCATTCGCATGAACCCTCAACAGGGGAATATAGACAGAATTCTCTCTAACCATTGAAACAGCATCACAATTGGCCAAACTGACAGGAAGGGAAAAACAAATAGATAAATACATCGATGGCTTGACCACAAGGCAGAATCGGGACAAGAACATCAACAAGCGTTGTTTAGTCAGTCAAGTGTTTAGTCAGTCAAGTGTTTAGTCAGAATAGGTCATCCACAAGCAATGACATGAAAATGAACAAATGTACTACTTACCTCAGAATCCCAGACTGTGAAACTGTTGTTCTTATGTTTCTATTCTTCTCCATTCAATTATTATGCCCTAATGTAGTCACTGCAGTGTCCTCTCCGTTATTATATGTGTGTTTTCTGTAGCTGTTTGCTGGTGAAGGCTAGTGGCCGGAACGTCCTATGTTTTCCGTAATTGTGTTTTGTAAACCTGCATGATTTCACGATATTTTATATTGTTTACATTTCCACAGCTTTACCGCAGTTCCACTAATTTCATTCATACTTTAACTGATGGCGAGGGACACAGGTAATAGGGAAAGCTAGACCATGCTCAAAAGTCAGTCCAGTCTACTGACTACACTTGAGTTCAATGCCAGGGATATAATTTTTGTTGTAGACATCACTTAATAGTTTTTTCAAGTCTACCTCTTTCTTCGCTGTCAGGCATGTTGTAGTGTGCCGGTTTCCGCTAAAATCGTGCAGATTTCCAACATTTTTGTCAGGTTTCCCATTTCGAGAGTCGCGCACCATTGATATTTATCGTCGCAAGAGAAACGGAATTGTGTGTGTGTGTGTGTGTGTGTGTGTGTGTGTGTGTGCGGGCGTGCGTGCGTGTGTGTGTGCGCGCGCGTGCGTGCGTGTGCGACGAACGAACGAACTTTATTTTCAAAGGGTCACAAATTGGGTACGTAGGCCCGTCTTACATTTCGTCCTTCTAATCACTCATTTTTCGTACATCAATTATCTATTGTGCTTTTTTTCAAGGGGGCTTCAAATAAACACCATATGACACATTGAGTTGTCCAGACAAGTGGAAGTTACTCGGGGCTAGGTCTGGCGAGTACGGGGGATGTGATACACACTGAAAGTGGAGGTCCTTGATGGTTTCAACCTGTGCGCGGGCAGTATGGGGTCGAACATTGTCATGCTGCAAAAAGACACCTTTACTCAGAAGACCACTTCGTTTGGATTTGACTGCGGCTTGAAACTTCCTACTCCACTCCTACACTTGCTGGACTGACAGGCATGCATCACCATAGTGGACATACATTCACCGATGAATTTCTGTATGTTTCACTCCTTCACTGATCAAAGAACGGATAACAGAACAAAACTCCTCGTTGGTGCATGTCAAAAGTGGGTCGGCCATCTTAGAATTGTCCTTATGACGTCACCGTTTTTGTCTGTACCATGATCTCACGTGTTTAGAGCTCTTGACTTCCTAAACAACAATACTGACAGTTTACAAGACATTGGCATGGTTACTGTAACTGCTATCACACATTTAAGGTTTTCACTTGAAGCCCACTAGTATATTCACATAGAAAAAAAAAATGCCAAATGAATTTTGTATACCTAAACAATACATATTACCATGCTATGAGACAGGCAGACACACTTACACAGACACACACATACATGCATAAGCACATTCATACATACCTACACACATACTTACACAATGTGCGCAAACTCTTAATAGTCATTCATGTCAAGCACCCACTCAGTAACACAAAAATACACACTCCCTCGCATACACATATACTCACTCAAATCTCAAGCTCACTAACAAAAGTTTTTTTTTAATACATACATATATACTCTCTCTCTCTCTCTCTCTCTCTCTCTCTCTCTCTCTCTCTCTCTCTCTCTCTCTCTCTCTCTCTCTCTCTCTCTCGAAGAAGAAGAAGAAGAAGAAGAAGAAGAACGAACGAACGAACGAACGAACGAACGAACGAACGAACGTATTTTATTTTCAAATGGTAACAAATTGGGCACACAGGCTCGTCTTACATTCGGCCCTTCCAATTACTCATCATTCGTTCATCAATAATGCATAATACATTCACATAGGAAAAAAGCACTGTCAAATGAATGTTGTAAACATGAACAATGCATATTACCATGTTATCAGACGCATACCCCAACCATCCACCCATCTCCCATCCACCCACACATCCCCCACCCAACCACACACACACACACCCCCCCCCCCAGACACACATACATACACCCCCTACCCATCACCCACCCACACATCCCCCATCTACACACCACATCCTCCACTCAATCAATAACCCAACAACACTCACCCACCCACATATCCTTCACCACACACGCACAGACCCCCAACCACCCAGTCAAACACACATCCCTCAAACACAAATCTCCGCCTACACACGCATATCCCCGCCAATCCACACATCACGCACCTATCCACACACAAAACTAGCATCCACCCACACATCCCCCACTTTCACACATCCCCCACACAATATCTCCCACCGACCCACCCATACATCCCACGCCCACACACACACACACACATCCCCACCCCAACCTACACACACTCACTCACTCACACATCCTCCACCCACCCCCAATCACGTATCCTTTAACCACACATTCCTTAACCACACATCACCCCATCCACACACACACAACCCTTACACTCACACACACACATCTCCCCACCCATACACATATCACCCACACACACATCCCCACCCACCAACACATCCCCCATCCACAAACACACAACTCCCATTCACACACCCCCTCCACCCACACACATCCCCACCCACACACACCACCACCTATACACTCATCTCCCACATATATCCACCCACTCACGTACTCATCCCTCAAACCACTCACACCCGCACATCCCCCACCCATCAACACATACATCTCCAACCTACCCACCCACATTCACACACCCCATTGTCACATTAAAAACTTGAAGGTTTCGATCGATGACAGAAAGTCGCGTCAAACAGTCGGCATTTCTTTAATATGTTGTTGCTCGAGGAGGGACTATAGTGTCATACGTCTGCAAGGCGGCAGCCATCCTTTGATGTGATAGACGGAATGTCGGGGCAGAAGTCGGCTAGATCTTGTTTTGTGGGGGAATTATTCTCTGGTTCACAGGCGGGCAAGACTTTTTGTTGTACGGAAAACAGGTCCCCAGATGAAAGCAAAATAGACGGCGGGATGTTTCCATCCGGTCTAAAAAAGAGAGAGAAATAGATTCTAGACTGTCTAGTGTCTAGACAGTTTTGTGACGTCATTTATACCCAGTATAAATACGGTTGAGATAAACAACTTTGGGTTAGTCGACCAACAGTTGTGAAGCGCTACAGATGTGTGCAAGATTCCTAGTTGTTTTTAGAGACTATTGTGTCTTGTGTTGATGTATATTCGGCGGACATCGATCCAGTGTGTAATTTCACAGTCTCCATCTACAACGGGAATAACTATATGGTATTCTATTAAACATATCTAACTTAGTTTATTCTTTGGAATAGAGTGCAGTACTGTGCGGTGATAGAACGTATTATAAGAGCGTCGGCAACAGTAGCCTATCGCGTAGCTTAAACTAGCTGGTGTGAGATATCATTCAACTCAGGGAGTTAAGGACAATGTAGTGGGATAATATTTAGAGAGATTGGGGATGGTTGGGGGATGAAGGGAATGTGAAATGGTAGTATCTTCCAGTAGGGCATCTGCTGGGTTTCTACCCGTTTCCTTTAGTCTTTCCTTGTCATACCATGACTCAGACCGAAGTGATGAGCTCCTCGGCCTTATGACAGAGTTTGGTTCTCTGATATTTTTTCTGAGTGCGGCCGGTGGCCTACACTCACCTCATAAAGGTCAGAATCGAGTTGCTCTCACCAGGTGTGTTCTCTATTCAACATGTTCCACTCAATTTGTCCACGTTATTCTACCAAGAAGCTAGCAACAAGGTCATAGAAAGTCATGGCTATAGTATTGAAGGCAGAGTTTGCTGAGAGGCTTTTGCACTGGGCCCATAACCCAGATGGCCTGCAGGAACATGGCCTCTGCTGAGCAGGACATGATGATTATAAATGTGGTTCTTAAGTGATAGTCACATCATATTAAATTCAGGACACTGAAAATAACACTTGTACCAGGAACACTAGTAACAATAACTACCTGGAACAGTAACATTGTGAATTAACATTAGGAAAATCTTGCAAACAGTGAAATACGAACATTTAGGTTTTTCCAAAATGACAGTAACAATATTTGTAGGATTCTCTGATCACAGAACTTTAATGAACATAGTAGTTACACAATGTGTGGTAGATAGATGATCAATATTGGACGGTTTCCACTATTGAAGACCAAGCATCAGGAGTGTTCACGAGCTGTCTGAAGAAGTCGACACTTGGCCTGAGAGACACATCACTTGGGTGAGGTGTTCTGTCCCTGATATAGTGTTGTGGTGTGGCCAGTACGATGATGAAGCAGACTGTGCTCCTTGGCTGTTCGGTCTGATTCTGCATACGCACTAGATTATACGACAGAAATTCTACTCATACACGTTGTACATACATGACACTTTTCTCTATTAAACTAAGTTGTTGTTTTGTTAGAGCCAGTGTTGTTTAGTGTGTTTTGGGACAAGAATGAGAGGGGGCTTGATACAGTAGTAAAAGAGAGAGAGTGGGGGGGGGGGGGATCCAGGGACCGACGGGGTTTTGTGGACAGAAATCAAGAAGATCCTCTAGATAGTGAAATGGGGTTAAAAGGATGTCGATGTTGATTCCCTCACCCCAGGGACGACATTATAAATAATACACGACACCCATCCACCCAGCCTAACACACATCCCAACACTCACATATATCCTTTACCCACACCCAATCACACATACGCCACCTACCCCCACACACACATCCCTCACCCACACAATCTTCCCTCCCACACAATACCCCACCCATATACACATCCCCAACCTCACACACACATCCCCCACACACATCCCCCATACACATCCCCATCCACACATCCCTCACCTACATACACACCTCCAAACCCACACAGATCCCCCACCTACAAACACTCACCACCCACACATACATGCTCCAACCACCCACAGTTACCCAACGCACACACATCCCCAACCACACAGACATATCCCCCCACACACACACACATCCCCACACCCATCCCCACTCCCATCCCCAACACCCATCACACACCCATCCCCAACCCACACACATTTCCCACATACCAATCCACCCACACACAACCCCTCCACACATACATCCCCCACACACATCCCTGCAGACACACACATGCCTCATACACACCCACACTCCCTCGCATACACTGCTTGCATGTACACATACACACAAACATATACGCATACATACACGAACATACACATGCACACGCTCATACACACATATACACACGCACATATAAACACATGTACGCACACATGAACACACGTACAGACATACACACACATACACACATGTACACACACATATACACCCATACAGACATGCACACACATACATCCACACACGCACACGCACACACACACACACACACATAGACACACATACACACTCCCATCCATCCACACACAAACACGCCGCCTCATAAAATCACTAAAACTGATATGAAAAAACCTCCCACACTTTTTACACGCACACACTGTCGACTATCGTGAGGATCCTCACAAGAACATTCAAAAATGAGTAAAAATGAGAAAACATGGAAAATATGGAAAATGGTGATGAAAATATGTTCTACATTGTATAACGTAAAAGAAAAAATAGGGTGCAATTCAGTAAGATAATTCCTGGAATTGACATAAACATGATGAAATAAGCAGTGCATTTTGAATTCAATTGGCAGTAAAAATGCTAATATGAAAGATGAGGATACACAAAAAAAAATATGGCATAATGACCTGCTTGCGCTCAGCTCTCTCTCTCCCTCTCTCTCTCTCTCTCTCTCTCTCTATATATATATATATATATATATATATATATATATATATATATATATATATATATATATATATATATATATATATATATATATCCATCCATCCATCATGTGCCATGCCGGTAAGCGTGGGCGGTCATGTTCTGCCATCTCACTCGATCAACAGAGTCGTGGATCAGTTCCGTGTTTCTGTCTCGACCATGCCACAAGGCCAAGCCATCCAGATACTTGTTTCTAGGTCTTCCCCTTGGTCTGTTCCCCTCGATCTTACCAGTTGTCACCAAGTTCTCCAAATCATTTCTTCTCATAACATGCCCAAAAAATTGTGACTGTCTACGTCTAATGTCTCTGATCAGTATACGATCTTCATTTGTTTCTTGAAGGACTTCTTCATTGGTCTTTCTGGCTGTCCATGGTATTCTTTGCATTTTCCTCAGAAACCACATTTCTACAGCCATCGGATGTTTTTCAGCCTGGCTGCTCATTGTCCAAGCTTCACATCCATATAAAAGTACAGGTTCTATGTAGCATCTCAACACTCTTTTTCTCGTTTCAATTGACATCTTTTTATTGGTCAGTATGTTTTTCATCTTGCTAAAGGCTACTTTTGCCATGGCGATTCTTGTTCTAATCTCTTCAAGGCATCTCCCATCAGATGTTATTACTGTTCCGAGATAATTGTACCTATTCACTTGTTGAAGAATATTCCCATTTACTTGTATATTACACTGTGGTATTTCGTTCTTCCTAGTGACGACCATAATCTGAGTCTTTTTACAATTTAATTCTAACCCTTGTTGTTCAATGTGTGTAACAACCGCATCTACTAAATTTTGCAGGTCCTGTTCATTGTCTGCAATCAAGACTGTATCATCTGCATATCTAATGTTATTGATGCATCGTCCCCCAATGTTGATTCCTTCCATATCTTCAATATTTCTGAAAATATTTTCACTGTACAGGGAAAACAGATCTGGAGACATTACACATCCCTGTCTCACACCTCTCTTAATAGGCTGATATTGGCTTACTTCATTATCAACTCTTATGGCAGCTTGTTGTTTCCAATATATGTTTTTTACAAGTCTAAGGTCTTTCCCATCAATCTGTAGATCTTCAAGCATCCTTATCATGTTGACATGTCTCACTTTATCAAAAGCCTTTGTGTAGTCAATAAAGCAAAGGTGTAGATCTTTGTTTACTTCTATAGAACGTTCGATTACGGTTCTCAGTATATACACAGCATTTACTGTAACCTTGCCTACTACAAACCCACATTGTTCTTCTCCTATTTCAGGTTGTATTTTCCTCCTAACTCTTTGCATGATAATTCTTAGCAAAATCTTCGTGATGTGACTCATTATACTAATTGTTCGATGTTGATCACATCACATTTTCCATATTTTTCCATGTGGAAATCCTTTACCCACACCCAATCACACATGATATATATATATATCAGGTCAGGTCAGGTCTTAGTCAGATATGACTGAGCTACCGTATGACAGTAGACGGTACTACCTGCTTTCTGTCAGCGCCGAACGTTGGGCGGCGCTTACCAAACCCGACACCCCACATTGTGCCAACGGCTTCGGGCGGAAGAGCGCAATTGGGAGGGTACTAGCCTTATCCTGGTGCGAGGAAATGCAACCCAAAGACAAAATAAGTCATGGCAGGGCAGACCAGGCCCTAAGCCTTGGTTGGCAGCTGGTCTAGGATCGAAGCTCCGACAGGCGGACAGTTAGAGCATTGCTTTGCTGATCCGGCAGCTTCTGCAGCTTGTCTTGTTCCAGATGTATAGGTGTTAACTTTCCTGTGGTGTGAACTAGGCAGGCCGAGAGAGGGATCATGCTGCATGGGCAACACATGGTTTCTTTATTTTAGCCCAGGCTTTGTGCTATGGAGAGGCAATAACTCCATCCCTGGTCTTAACCGGTCTCGGAATCAAAGCGAGAGGCAACTGTTACGGGTTATAAGTCCTTGTCAGTTGGCGTTTATTCTCATTGCGACAGATGCAAGAAAAATGCCGGGAACAAAATCAGCCACTGTTTATTGCCTTCATCGACCTCTCAAAGGCATTCGATTTGGTCAGTCGTGAGGGTCTGTTCAAAGCACTAAAGAAGATTGGCTGCCCACCAACTCTTCTGTCCATTGTGGAATCGTTCCACACAGGCATGAAGGGTATAATCAAGTTTGATGGTTCAACTTCAGAAGAGTTTGAAATCAAGAGTGGAGTTAAGCAAGGTTGTGTACTATCCCCCACCCTCTTTGGGATATACTTTTCACTTCTACTGAAACATGCCTTTCGTGATCAGGATGACGGTATATACATTCACTCACGCTCAGATGGTGGCCTCTATAATGCTCAGAGATTGAAGGCCAGGACCAAAATTAGCAGGGTACTAATCAGAGAGTTGCTTTTTGCGGATGATGCTGCGATTACGACCCATTCTGAGGAAGAATTACAACATCTACTATCTGCATTCTCCAATGCTTGTTCTGAATTTGGTTTAACAATTTACAAAAAGAAGACACAGATTATGTCACAAGGTGCACATGGTGTACCATCAATCTTTATTGACGACGCCGAACTGGAGATAGTAGACCATTTTACATATCTAGGATCAGAGGTAAATAGCAAATTATCCCTCGATCAGGAAATCAACATCAGGATTGGCAAGGCAGCAACAACAATGAACATGTTAGCACAAAGAGTCTGGGAGAACAGGAAGCTTACTGCCAAAACAAAAGTCCTCGTCTACCAAGCCTGTGTCCTTAGTACTCTTCTTTATGGCAGTGAAACCTGGACAACTTACTCACGCCAAGAGAAACAGAGTTTAAACAGCTTTCATATGCGGTGTCTGAGAAGAATACTTGGTATTAAGTGGCAAGACAAAATCACAAATACTGAAGTATTGGAAAGATCAGGTTGTGTGACGGTGTATTCCATGCTCAGTCTTCGTAGACTTAGATGGATAGGACACGTTAGGAGGATGGATGATGGTAGAATGCCAAAGGACATCTTTTTTGGCGAATTGCAGACGGGTAGGAGTTCTCAGGGTCGGCCTCTACTACGATACAAAGATGTGTGTAAGCGGGACATGATTGATACAGGCATTGATAATGCACATTGGGAACACGTCGCCGCTGAACGTGTTGCTTGGAGGGCAACTATCAGAAATGGAATAAAGACAAAGGAGAAAATGATTGCAGATCAAGCACACACAGAGCGTGAGAGACGTAAGATGGTGCAAAATGGTGGAAATTACCATGTTTTCACATGCACCTACTGTGGGCAAACATTTGCAGCAAGAATTGGCCTTACCAGCCACACTCGCCACCGCCATGGATCGTAGTTATTAAGCCTTTTTGAAGCACAATGTACCAAACTATCGTCTGTCAAAACGGAAAGGTGCCAATGATATATATATATATATATATATATATATATATATATATATATATATATATATATATATATATATATATATATATATATATATATATATATATATAAATGAGTATGTGTGTGTATGAGAGGGCGAGTGTGAGAGTGAGTGCGTATAAGCGAGAGAGAGAGAGAGAGAGAGAGAGAGAGAGAGAGAGAGAGAGAGAGAGAGAGAGAGAGAGAGAGAGAGAGATTAAATCAAATCAAATCACATCAAATCAACTTTATTTTAAAAATGTCACAAATTGGGCACGCAGGCCCGTCTTACATTCGGCCCTTCCAATCACTCGTCTTTCGTTCATCAAAAGCATTATACATTTACATAGGAAGAAAAATAAACATTGTGAAATGAATGTTGTAAACATAAACAAGGCAAATTACCATGTTATGAGGCCCATCTCTCACCTACCCATACATCACCCCACCCACACACACACACACACCCACCTACCCACATACACACACACCCAGGGACACATACATACTCACCAACCGACCCATCCCCCTCCCGCACATCCCACACCCACACAAACTGCCCTCACCTGTTCCCCCAACCAAAACACACTCGCCACTCACAAACAACCCCCACCAACCCACACATCCCACGCCCACCCACATACACATCCTAACCCACACATCCTCTCCCCACCCACACCTCCAATCACCCATCCCCCAGCCACATCTCCATCGACCACATATTCCCCACCCACGCACACACATCCCTCACCAACCCATACATCGCACATCCACTCACACATCCCCAAACCATACCCACACATCCCCACCAACTGACATCTCCCTATCCCCCCCCCCACACACACACACACACACACACACATCTCCCCCCCCCCCCCACACACACATCTCCCTAACCACCTATACATCCCCAATCAGCTCACTCAACCCCACCACCCATACATACATCCTCCACCCACCCACACATGCCCTAACCCAATCCCCCACCACACACATCCCCCACCCGCACATCACATACATCCCCTACCACGCAATATTCCCAACCCACGCACCACACACACACATATCCATCACCAACACATCCCACACCCACATACCACCACACATCCCCACCTACACACCACACACATATCCCCCACCCACATACCACACAATATCCCCACCCACACAGTTGCCATTACCCATCCACCCCACATACCCCACCCAAACACCACAAAAATCCCCCACCCACACACACATACCCCACCCACACAATATCTCCAACCAACACACCACACACCTCTCCCCACCCACACACGCATTCCCCACCCATCCACCAACACACACATACTCACCCACACATTGTCCACTACGCACCCACACAACCCCACCCACCCACCCCCAACCAGACATCTCTCGATCACAATACCCCTACTCACACACATCCTCCATCCACGCATGCATCCCACCCCGACACATACACACCCCTCCCCCACCTACACATCCCTAAGCCACTCACCAACCCCCACCCATACGTTCCCCATCCACGCACACATCTCCCACCCACACACCCCCACCACCCACACATAAATCCCGAGAGAGAGAGAGAGAGAGAGAGAGAGAGAGAGAGAGAGAGAGAGAGAGAGAATGAGACAATGAGAGAGTTAGTGTGTCAGTGCGCGTGAAAGAAATATATATATATATATATATGATTGATTGATTGATTGATTGATTTAGGAACCGACATCACAGCATTTGGGACATTCCCATAAGCGCTCCGTCCCCATCCTCAGCAGCCAGCGAAGAGTTCCAACACTAATAATTCCAGTAGCAATCTGATTATATGTG
>OY992876.1:423339667-423362167 GCA_963921405.1 Cepaea hortensis
TGTCGGACGACCGGCCCATCTGTGTAGATGACAACATCACCGTCTAACGAATTCTCGAAAATCAACGCATTACATAGTGATGTTATGTGATGATAATGAGATGATATGATGTGATGCGATCAGATTAGATGATGAGATGAGATGATAACATGATGAGATAGCTGAGATGATGATGATAATGAGATGAGATATAGAGATTATATGTGATGATGATGATGATGATGATGATGATGATGATGATGATGATGAGATTTTGGTGAGATGGTGCGAGGATATGATGAGATTAGATGAGATGATGAGATGAGATGGTGTGTTTAGATTAGACGATGAGATGAGACGAATACAATTTTAGCTCGTTGAGTCTTAGTTCTGATATTATAGTCCGGGGACGCCATAACTGAGAAGTTGCACTACCCAGCTCGGACTCAGAATGCACCCTGTTCGATCCCCACCTAGGGCTGGATAGGAAGCATTTCTGATAACCATTCGTACCTAATGATATGACGCAATCCCCTGATCTCTTGGGGAGTGAAATATGACACCTCGCCTTCACGGATGAGCGAGAAAGACAAATTGTGAATGCACTATACTCGAGTTTCGCTCTCGTTTGAGCTCGTCAGTAGTGCATATCCCTGACCGGATCCGGAAACAAGCCCCGGATCACTGGCGTGTGAAGCCTTAGGTTCATACCGGAGTACGATCAGCGTTGCCAGTAGTGGGTTGTGCTCAATATTTAAATTTCAAATCCCGAAACAACCAAATAATCAACAAATTGTGTACGTTAGAAATCCCCTCGGAAGTTGGAAATCGATGGAACATGATGAGATGAGATGAGATGTACGATAGATCTACCATTAGTTTCAAGATATGCCAGGTTTAGATGGAGTCCGGAAAAGTTCCGATGTGTCTTTCTTTTCTCTACGACTTTTCGTGCACGCTAGTTGAACGCTCTATGGGTGATGTAGAGGTTGTCACGGATTCTTGCATAGAGAGTTGCTTGCTGGTCTTCTGAGAGGGCGGTTCAAGTGTAGATATTCCTTACAACCAAGTTTCTACTACGTTGACCAGTCCTGTTCGGATGATTTGTTTCGTGAAAGAGGTAAGCCTATATGATACTATAATTTCCTGTTTCCTATCCCCTTGGGAAGGAGGGCATATGAGAAAAAAAGGTGCCTCTGGTTCAATGGTGAGGTTCAAGATCAACGGTCAAATAGATAGGTTGCGAATTCTCTAGGGACGGTTGTTCATTCTATTCTGATAGTTTTATTAGGTTTCAACGGTCCTATCGCCGGTTAGAGACAGTTATTCACATGGAGACCTTGGCATTAGATTTTTGCCGATTACTCGGAATCGTTGGACTCTTTACTTGGAAAGTTGGGTTGGCTTTGGTTTTCCGTCTACCGGTGGCGTGCCGATTTATGAAGTATATTCACTACGTTTCTCCTTTAGGTACTCTGGCCGCTACTGTCCTTACTTTCTAGGATGGATGATTCAGAAGAAAGATAAAGTACTATCCCTTTCACGGCTGGATATAGGATTATTTTGAAATGTCATGATTCCTTCTTTGGAATGTTTAATAGAGAAATCTCTTTCTGGTCGTGATGGATCTGATCGGTTGGGGCCAATCCTTTGGGATCTGTTCTTGGAGAGCTGAAGGAGGAAACAGTATGGTATGAGGAGAGTGTAGATGGTTGGGATGTGACAAAATGGTGGGACATGGCATAGGCTATTCACCGGGTGATTGTTTGTCGTTTGTTGCAGATTCCCCCTTTGGTTTTATGGTGAGGTGACGACGCATCATCTACTCACGGAAAAGTAACCTGTTCATCCATATACCTGAACATCTGTGGTGCATCCAGAGAGCAAGTATTCACAGGAACCAGGAGCATCACTAAGGATGGCAATACCGGGTGATGACAATTGTTTGTGTTCCACTTTGAGTACCACATACACATTACACACTCAAACTTACATTGTGATCTTCACGGGAGGCTCTTTCTATATCCCATCACCTTCCATGGGAATCTAAAATACGGTGAAAGGAAAGTTTATCGAAGTGTTAAATTTTTTAATGAAGTCTGTCTTATTTGCTGAGAAATTGAGAATGGGTTTATTTTATACTGAAAGAGTCGAAAAATAACTAAGAGTCTAATACTCCAGAGCGTGGGGTGTAACAGGGGTCCTATTTCCTTGGGTTCCGTTACATTATAATTGAGCTGAGATGAGATGATGTACTGAGATTATGAGATCCCGGGAAGGTTAACCCGGTCAACAAATGCCCGCAGAAGTCGGATGTGTCGGCCGAAAGGCGCAAGTACAAAGCTCTGTTGTAAACAGGTACACCGCAATTACGTCCGAGTGAGAGTCGAATGTCCTTCGAAACACCCGGTCAACAAATGTCCGCTGAAGTCGGATGTGTCGGCCTAAAGGCTCAGTATCGCAGCTCAGCTGTAAACAGGCACAACGCAATCACGTCCGAAAAAAATCTCTCAGGGTGAACGCAGAAGAAGAACATGATGAGATGAGGTGATGAGATTTGATGAGATGTAGAAATGGTATGTGATGATGACGATGATGAGTAAGGGATGGTGAGATGAGATGATGAGATGAGATGATGAGATGAGATGATGAGATGAGATGATGCGAGAATGCGATGAAAAGAATACAACTTAAGTCTAGGCTGAAATCACTGCTAATAACCATTCGTACATAATGATACCACGCATTCCCTTGATCTCTTAGTTAGTGAAATCTGACACGTCGACATCTCGAAAAAACGAGAAAGAAAAATTGTGCACGTTAGAAATCCCCTCGAAAGTTGGAAATCGCAGAGTAGGGCGTAAGGCAGCTAAAAAGGCAAAGTTGTTAGGAAATTTGCTAAAAGGAAAGTTGTTAGGAGTCCGTTATCTGGGATGGAATCTGTCTAGAGCAGTAGTTAACAAGCTTTTCAAGCAACGGGCCATATCTACCATTTTCGGTAGTTAAGCGGGCCTCAAAGGTTTAAAATTATAAAAGTCGTGCAATATCATTCTTACCTTTCTTAACTTTCGTCAACTAAATTCTTAAACTGTAAAGGCAGTCAGTGTCAGTACCTCACAGCGGCCATTGTTTTGTTTAAAATTAAAAGTTCATTTAACAATAAATTTTAAATCGGTTTCGAAAATCGCTATTAACGTAATTAATTTATAATTGTAACTGTTCTTCATAACCAGTTCCTTAAATTCAGATAACAGTTTATCAATGTCTGGGCACAAATCTGTCGTGTCCAAAGTCATAAGCGCAGCTAGGTTACTGTCGGTGAGTCTGGAACGTTGCTTTTTTTATTTGTTTTATTTTTTATAACGGTCATTGCGGAAAATGACTGCTCGCAACTGTAAGTGGAACCAAACCGACAAATGTATCTCTGGACGATTGAACGCAAGTGTTCAAATTGTTCGACAGGTAATAGTCACCAGAATGAAATCATGTGATTAGCTGAAGGTGAAGCAGGCAGCTCCAGAAATTTACATCTCAGTGCAGAATTGCATTTCAAATCAATCAATTCGTGCCGAAGGTTTTGTTATAATTGACAGAGCTTCGCATCAAGAAATACGAACGGATCTATGAAGAGGGCAACATTATCCCCCTCTATTGTGAACTCTTGAAAGCTCGACTGAAAGATATCCAGGAGACTTTCAACTTTTACTTTGTACTGTAACAAGTCACATTTCTTTTCCACCACAAGCTTCTTCAGAGTTGGAAACGCCTCTAAAGTCCCTTCAGTCAGCTGTCCGATAAACAGTCATAGTCTCATTTTTAATGAAGAAATGTCATTGCACACATTTGTGAATAGTTTTTTTTTTTTTTCCTGGATCCTCGCATTTAAAGAGTATAAATGAGACATGATATCCACCAAAACTGCCAGGTCATTAAGCCAGTCATCGTTCAGCATACATTCCCGTTCTGTAGGCAACTCATTTATTTCAGACAGAAACAGATAGACACTATTTTTCAGAGCCCAGAAACGTTTCAGAACTTTCCATTTAGATAGCTATCTGACATCAGAGTGTACAGGTAGCTCACCGTATTCCTCGTTCAGGTCTGATAGAAACTGTCTGAACTCACGCCTGTTCAGCGCCTTACTTCGAATTGTATTCACACATCTCAGAAAAACATCCATGATATGTTTCAGATTTAACGTCTTTCCACAGAGAGCTTCTTGGTGAATGACACAATGATATTTTAATATAGTGCGGCCAAGAAACTGTTCCAATAATGCTAGACATCCAGAGTTTTACCCGTCAAAGCCAGAGCACCGTCGGTGCATACACTGTCCGATTTGGTCTATTATATGTTGGTTTTCTCTACGCACAACTTCAGAGTTTCAAACAGATCAGTTCCTTTGGTGGTTGCATGCATCAATTAAAGTCCTAGAAGTTCTTCAATGACTTCAAAGTTATCGTTTATTGCTCGAACAAACACTGCGACATGAGCTGTGTCAGAAATGTCAGTGGATTCATTCATTGCCAATAAAAAAGAAATTTACAATTTTTGATATGTGCTGCTACTTGACGATGAATATCGTTGGCAAATTCTTCAGCTCGCCTGGCCATAGTATTATTAGACAAAGGAATCTGATCAAATTTTGTTTCACATTTTTATCGCCAAGCATTCTAGCAGCAATTTTAAGGGAAGGCTTGATTATTTCTTCTGCATCAGTGAACGGCGTCTTTTTGCGATCGACTTGGTACGACACCAACAACAGCACTCTTGCTCTGTTCGTAACCTTGGTGAAAAATGACTGCTGCCTGATCATAAAACTTTCTATTTTAGCTATGAAATCTTTTATTAACTCCGAATTGATCATGTATTGAGCATTTATGTCTGAATGTGTGGTCGTGAGGTGTCTTTCTATTTGTTGTTGTTGTTGTTGTTGTTGTTGTTGTTGTTGTTGTTGTTGTTGTTGTTGTTGTTGTTGTTGTTGTTGTTGTTGTTGTAAGAAACAGATTAAGCAAATTGGTTTACCACTACGGCTAGGCATAAACATAAATTTCTCCTTCCAATCATCGTTGATTTCTCAACAAGCAACGTCTTCACATTTTCACCTTTTACCATTGTTTGGTTTCAGATTTTCCACATTCATGTTTGTGGGCTTTAACGGTAAATTTTTATTTTAAAAATTATAATTTCAACACAATACTACCGACTCTGCTAAACAGTTGAAACAGACGACAACATGGCGCCTTGCGCACTCTGATTGGTCGACAAGGCTGGGATATGGGAACTTCATAATGTTTCGTTGCGAACTAAACAGGCGCATTCGATAATATCTGAGCATAACAACCACGAGCAGAGTAAATTATTGCACGTTGACGGGGCGCTCCGAAAATATTTTTAAAATTATTAATATATTAAATAACGAAGCCTCGCGTGCCACTTTCTGACAGCTGGCTGGCCACAAGTGGCTCGCGAGCCGTCGTTTGGAGACCTCTGGTCTAGAGAGTCTAGACTCTAGAGCATACGTGTCAAACTCAAGGCCCGCGGGCCACATCAGGCCCGGCGTACAATCATATCAGGCCCGAGAGGTCTCAACCTACGTACACATATATTCGGCCCGAGAAAGTATTTTAGGCAAACATATTTTTTAATGGCCACGATATAAAGTGCAAATCAAATTCCATAATTAGCAGTCTTGCCGAATGATAGGCTACCAGAGAGCGTTCTCGCTTCGATCAGAATAAGCGAAAATAAAAAGTGTATAGTTAGTGGATGTTCGTCGTTATAGTGACCGAGCAACCTTCAGTTGCTCGTTTTGGATTGGCGCATAAGAAATGAAAGTGGTGTAGTGCCCGGATATTACATCATCTTTTCCCCCTACGGCTAACCCGATATCAATCAAGCGTCTGTCGGTAGATGCACAATCTTTTTTTTTTTAAATCAAAGCTAGTCTTTAATATGACAGAGAAAAGTGAATTCTGAAAACAGAGCCTTTCAAAACCGCTGGGAGGCTGAATATATGTTTATTGATATTGGCGGTAAACCTGTGTGTTTAATTTGTGGAGACAATGTGGCTGTGATCAAAGAATATAATCTGAGACGGCACTATGAGACTAAACATCAAGACAAGTTAAACAGCCTGAATGCAGAGCAGAAGCTACAGAAGGTAGAAGAATTGAAGAGGCATCTAACATCACAGCAGATGTTTTCACCAAAGCACAATCACAAACTGAAGCTGCTGTGAAAGCAAGTTTTATTGTGGCGGAGGAGATCGCAAAATCAAGCCGACTATTTACAGAAGGAGAGTTTCTGAAGTTCTGCATGATGAAAGTGTGTGACGTCTTGTGTTCAGACAAAACACAGATGTTTGCCTTAGCAGGATTTTCAGCTGTTGATCGGGTTTGTGAGATGGTCACTGTTGTGAAAACACAGCTTATCGAAAAAGGCAAAGGCTTTGTTGCATTCTCCCTTGCTGTCGATGAAAGTAATGAAACGACTGACACTGCATAGCTCACAATCTTCATCCGCGGAGTGGACTCCAGTTTGAATGTTACAGACGAAATATTGAACACGAAGTCCATGAATGGGACAATGACAGGAAAAGACATTTTTTGACAACTATGTTAACGCTTAACCAACACGAACCTGCCTTGGGACAATCTCGTTGGACCTACAACAAAACAGATCGAGCACCGGCGATGTGTGGCGATAAAAAGTGGACTAGCTGGAAGGATGCTGTTAAAGATGCAGGAGAACTGTACTGGTGAACTGATAGCATCCTACTGCATCATACGCCAAGAATCGCTGTGTGGTAAAGTCCTCAACATGGAAGATGCAATGAGCACTGTAACACAAACTGCCAACTTTATCAGAGCCATAGGTGTAAATCACCGCCAATTTCAGTCTTTTTTGTTTGTAGAAAATAGAGTCGGCGTTCGGCGACATGCCATATCATGCAGAGGTGCGTTGGCTAAGCGGGGGAAAGTTCTCAGTAGTTTATTTCTAGCTGATCGAGGAAATCTATCACTTCATGGACAGCAAATGAAAAGAATCCCCAGTTTTTCGGGATAAAAAGTGGAATGTGAGTTGGCATTTCTGTCTGATATAACCACTCGTCTTAACGATATGAACCTGCAGCTCCAGGAATTGATCAAATTATCACTGATATGCATGATGCAATGAAGGCATTTCAAGTGAAGCTGCGCTTATGGGAGAAACAAATGCACCAATGCAACGTGTCTCACTTTTCTTGTTGCCAGGCAATGTTAAACCAAGTCAACGCTATGAAGTTTCACAATGCACACTTTGCTGAAAAACTTAGTTTACTTCGCGCCGAGTTCGCACGGCGCTTTAGTGACTTTGAAGCACAGAAAAGAAATTTCGAGCTGTTTCGTAATCCATTTGCCATAGATGTGGAAACTGCACTGTAAATTTGCAGATGGAGTTAATAGAGCTGCAGTGTAATTGGACACACGAGGCAAAGTACGACACAGTGGGGCCTGCACAGTTCACTCGTTTCATTCCTGAAGAGATGCCCCGGCGTCGCCTACATGCGGCTCGAACCTTGAGCATGTTTGGTAGCACACATCTGTGTGAGCAGCTGTTTTCTGTGATGAAGATTAACAAAACATCACACAGGAGTCGTCTCACTGATGCAGTTCATCATGAGAATCTCAATGACACAGAACATTACTCCCAACATAAGCAAACCTGTTGCCAAGAAAAGATGCCAAACATCGTATTCTGACAAATTGACATAAGAATGAAAATGTGTATACCAATGATTTTTTAATTATTAAAACATTTATTCTGTTTTAATTTGTATTAATGTTTTAAAACAAGGTTTAATTTTCGGCTTATTGAATGTTTATCCTGTTCGGCCCGCAACCTTACGTGTGATTTGAGTTTTGGCCCTCTGAGCGATTTAGTTTGACACCCCTGTTCTAGAGGAAAAGGATGAGATGAGTTGTTGAGATTAGATTAGATAAGATTAGATTAGATTAGATTAGATTAGATTAGATTAGATTAGATTAGATGACTATGAGACGGTTCCCATTAAATAAGGAATGAAGAAGTATTGGTCTCTATTGGTGCTGTTTGCATTGTGTTTTGTGTTAGTTTCAATGCATGTATTAACTACAATTTGTTGTCAGGTCTTAGTCAGTATGTCTGAGTTACCGCATGGCAGTAGACGGTACTACTTGCTTTCTGTCTGCGCCGAATGTTGGGCTGCGCTCACCAAACCCAACACCCCACATTGTGCCAACCACTTCGGGCGAAGGAGAGCAATTGGGAGGGTACAAGTCTTACCCTAGTGCGAGGAATGCAACCTAAAAAATAAATGACATGCATGGCTGGGCAATCAGGCCCTAAGCCTTAGTCCACAACTGGTCTAGAATCTAAGCTACGACAGGCGGACAGTTAGAGCCAGAGTCGTGATCAGTTTTGTGTTCTTGTCTCGACCATACCAGTTGGCCAAGCCATCAAGGTATTTACTTTACTGTTTTTCCCTTGTTCTCTTCCCCTTGATCTTGCCAGTTGTCACCAAATTCTCCAGTTTATTTCTTCTCATAACGTGTCCAAAAACTGTAACTGTCTACTTTTGATTTCTCTAATAAATTTACGGTTTTCAATTGTTTCTTCTAGGACATTGGTTCTCCCTCGGGGGGAGGGGGAGGGGGAATTTAGGGTTTCCAGGGGGAATTAAGATTATTTCAAGATCGCGTTAATACAAGAACCGATTACTTGATATTGTTTTCCCCTCCATACTTTACGGTTGTGTACTTATCACCCTTCTTATTTCGTTTTATAACGTAAGTAGACCCTCAAATAATGTTATATGTAGACGTCTGGACTTGTTCTAGTATGTGTTATTAAAGTTAGCTTCCATTTTTACGTACACAGTGTAGGGGCCGGGGGGAGAAGGAGGATTTATAAGGAGGAAATACGAAGTGGGGGGGGGGGGGTGACATTCTGAATATATGGTGAAGGGGTGCACGGGCCAAAAAAGGTTGAGAAGCACTGTTCTATGACATTGGTTTTTCAGTCTGTCCATGGTATTATTTTAATTTTCATCAGAAACCAAATTTTCACAGCCATTAGATGTTGTTCAGCTTGTCTGCTTATTGTCCACACTTCACATTCAAACAAAAGTAAAGGTTCGATAATAATAATAATAATAATAATAATAATAATAATAATAATAATAATAATAATAATAATAATAATAATAATAATAATAATTTTGACTTGGGGGTCTTAAATGTGCTGTGGGTTCGCCTGATGGCGAGAAGGAAAGCTTGAAGGAAAGCCTTTGAGATTTGGTTTTCTAAAAGAATTCTGAAACTCATTGGGCAGCCAAAACGAGCAATCTGGACATTTTGAGGGAGGCTAAGTCACAAAGACAACGTATTACAAACATCAGAAAGAAGTAGTAATTTTTTTTTTTGGTGGGGGGGGGGGGGGGGGGGGTGTCACATTATGAGAAGACAGTAACTGAAACATATGACAACCTGAAAGATGTGTGGAAAGAGAGATAGGGAATACAGCGTGAGAAAATTCCTTGACAGTTTAGTGTCATGGAAGGGAAGGGAGTCAACACATAATTTGATAGCCGGATATTGCAATTTGTGGAGAAGCACGATCACCCAACCCAGCCGACAAGGCACTGGATGATGATGAATCCACACGCAAAGATTAGCCAAGTGTACTAGAAGTAGTTTGTACGTGTAAGGACAATGCTTGGGCTCAATGTGGGCCCACGACAATAATAATAATAATAATAATAATAATAATAATAATAATAATAATAATAATAATAATAATAATAATAATAATAATGATAATAATAATAATAATAATAATAATAATAATAATAATAATAATAATAATAATAATAATAATAATAATAATAATAATAATAATAATAATGTCTGCGGATAAAACTACACGTCAAACAAAGACCACAATCAACAATAAAAGACATAGAAAATGCCAGCCACTTTGAACATTCTGCCTCAGCAATCAACAACAGTGCGGTCCTCTCAAAAGAAGTCAGGCATAGACTGAACACAGCAATGCTGAGATTAAACAGCAATCACACCCTAATGCATAACAAAGGCAAACAAAGTCACAGCTTTGAGAGCATAGATTTTCCCTGTAGCCACGTGCGGATGTTGATCATGGACCAGTTCACACTCACTAAAGACGAAAATCTCAGTGTTAGAATGTAAATGTCACAATAGAATTCTTAGAATGTCGTGGATCGAGAAGAAGAAAAATATTGGTATTCTTTGAGGTCAGAACGGCCGAATAGATAAGCGCGAACGAGCTTAAACTTCCGGTGTGATGATGACGAGGTAGCGGGTTGAAATCCTACTCCAGTCATTTGGTCTAACATCTCGATTTATCTTCATTGAGTTGTATTTTTTAAGTTGCATAACCTTTATAGGACGTTTGCAGTCAACACCAGCATTTTTTTCTGTTGTTGGTGTCTTGGAAAGTTTACGTTCAGTAGTTTGCCATTGCTTTCTGAACGATGGCAAACATGCCATTTCGTTAAAAAAAAAACAGCGCATTGCGGTCTGCTGTCAAATCGCGCGCAGCTCTGTTTGGAATGGCGGGTATACGGGATTACGAACAGCGTCTGTATCATCTTCGCCACGGAGACGTCCTTCCTTGACTTTGGGACGTAAATTACAAGTACCTCTGAAGGTGGAGTGGGTTTGCCTGATGGCGAGGGATACTGGTAGTAGGGAAAGCTAATCCACACGCAAAAATCAGTCCAGTGAACTAGCATTAGGAATGTTGCGAATTCCTTGAACTGCCAGAGTAACTAACAACGATTGCCTGAAAGAGACTAATGAAACTAGAACACTATATACAACAATAAGAAAGAGACAAACAGCTTTCTTTGGTCATGTGTTGATAAGAGAGACATTGGAGAACGTCGTGACAACTGGAAAGTTGAAGGGGAAGAGAGGAAGAGACCGACCAAGAGAAATGATGCTGGGTGGATTGAGACGATGGCATAGTGGAATATAGTCAGCAGAGTTGATCCAGAACACCAAAGACCGTGATCTGTGGAGAGACATGAACGACTACGCCAGCTGGACTTGATGATGATGACACTAGCACGTGTATGGACTACGCGTGAGTTCAAAGCGATAGAACGTCAATACAAATAATAATAATAATAATAATAATAATAATAATAATAATAATAATAATAAAACTGACTAACAAACAGCCGGTCTCCCTGGTGTAGGAGTTAACGACTTTCTCCGTAATCCTGTATATCCACTTGAGGAACACAGCTGCGCGAGATTCAGCAACGGATGGCGTCGCGTTGGTTACTTACAGGGTATGTGAGCCGGTCGCTCAGAAAGCAGTGTTATATACTAAAATACTGTGGTCATATTAAAGTCACAGTGGTGTATTAAGAATAGTAATGTTGCAATTCTCCTGCGCCTGATTTCGAACCCTATATGCGGGATTGTGCAACGCATTCGCTACCCGCTAGCCACAGACGAGGAAGGAGGCATGTATTTTAGGAGAAACCCCGTCAAGATTGTGTGAATCGACTAATCGCAAGTCGGAAATAATCCATCCCATCCCGAGCCTCAAAACTAGGTAACCAATGAAATGCGATGTCGGTAAATATCCACAGCCAATAGAAACGGGTCAGTAGGATGTATAGACCAGGCAACGGACGAACACGTGTTGTTGGGGGGGGGGGGGAGAGGAGAGGGAATGAGAGTCGAAGCTAGACAGGATGACCTTCGGTGGTTGAGGTCATAGACAGAACAGCTGATTGTAGCTTGCCAACTGAAATGTCGCCTGGAGCTCGCGGGGTGACACTGGCTACCGAGCACACTGTCGAGGGCGAGATTCCGGGGGAGTGTGTAGCGAGATATCGGGATTTCACTCGTGGGGAACACTGGGCAACTTCTGTGGTGCCAGACGTGTCCACGATTTTTGGAAACATGGTGGGATGGTTATGCTGAATGTTGGACTAAAAAACAATCTCGGTTTGACTGACTGGATATATAAGACGGAGTAACAATCAAGTATTAGGATATCATCATTCAGTGCCTTGCCGGCTGGCGTGAGCAAAACAACCGACTAATCAATTATTCAATCAACCAACCAACAACCGACCAATCAGCCATATCAACCAATTAATAAACAACCAATCAGCCATATAAACCAACCAATCAAAGAATCAATCACATCAACCAACCAATAACCAACCAATCAACCATATCAACGAACTAACCAACCAATCAGCCATACTAACCAACAAATAACCAACCAATCCGGCATATCAACCAACCAACCTATCAGCCATATCAACCAATCAACCAACCAATCTGCCATATCAACCAATCAACCAACCAATCCGCCAGATCAACCAATCAACCAACCTATCAGCCATTTCAACCAATCAATCAACCAATCTGCCATATCAACCAATGAACCAACCAATCCGCCAGATCAACCAATCAACCAACCTATCAGCCATTTCAACTAATCAACCATATTAACAAACCAACGAACAGAAAACCAATCACGCCATTTCAACCGACCAACTAATCAGCCATTTCAACCAACCAACCAACCAACAACCAACTAACTAATCAGCCATATCAACCAACCAATCAGCCATATCAACCAATCAACAACCAGCCAATCAGCCATATAAGCCAACCAGCCAACCAATCATCCATTTAAATAAATTAACCAATCAGTTAGCCATATTAACCAACCTACCAACAATCAACCAATAAGCCATTTCAACCAATCAACGAATCAGCCATTTCAACCAATGAATCAACCAATTAACCATTCCAACCAATAACCAACAAGTCAGCAATGCCATCACCCAACAGATAAATAATACGATGACCTTAGTATAGCGATATATCGTCCCTTTGTCCAAATAGGAAGTCACATTTAGCGATATATTATTCTTCGGCAATTAATTGCGTTTATTATATTATTGATGTTATTTCATTTAGTATTTCTATATGTACATTATTTTTGTTTAATATGGCCAAAGTATTTCAAATACGATGACATGATGTCAGATCCAGCAGAGTGGCAGCAAGCTTGATCTAAAATATTCTACTCATTTTGTTTCATCATTTAACTGATCAGGACGGGCATGGAATGAGTAAACGTCTTAGTGACTTCCCTTATCTGCCATGGGCTTATATCCAGTAGGTTTCTTTCTGTAACCCCTTCTTATTTTATATATAAAACAACATGTCTGCAACCATATTAACAACTTTTAAGTCATAGCTGTGACACACTCCCTACTTCCCATGTTCCACCATCCATTTTTGTTTGGTCCAAGCCTTTTTGTTCGGCGCTGAATCTGTTAAAATGAAATACCCGCATGTTCTTCTTTTTTTTTTTTTTTTTAAATCATGTGTGTAAGATTTTAATTTGAAAGAACAGAGCATAAATGCCTTTGAATATAACTGTTATTGACGGTTCCAAGCATATCTTGAGTACAGAAAAGAACAAATGCACCCACACCATAAGAGCTGAATATCGAAGAACGTTGGCTATTAAAGATGATAAAACAAAGAAAATTGAAATATTTTGGTCACTTGAAACATCATGAAAATTTGGAGAGAACAATAATGGAGGGGTATATGTCTGGGAAGAGGGGAAGATGAAAGCCAAAAAGAATATGGGTGCAGGTCGTGGCAGATGATCTCCTGTTGGTGTATCGGACGCGGGACATCTTTTTTATGACCGAGAGGTTTTCCGGGAGGTTTTTATGGGAGTTAAGTCCTGCAAAGGACATACTACTGAATGAATGAATGAATGAATGAATGAATGAATGAATGAATGGTGTTTGAAATTGCCCATGATTCACATCTGTATGTCGCCACAGGAAAGGTGGATGTTTCGGACAGAGCTTTCGTCAGCACATAAACAACAGAGACACTGATGGTAGTGCATAACAATTATACAACCTAATAAGGATGTTATTCTATTTTCCGAATGTATTTCAGACAAAATCCAATCAACCAACCAGCCAACCAATCAAGCAATCAACATTGCAAGCAACCAATCACATATTTTTAATCCATTTTGTTTCTTACGTCGTTTGCTTTGTTTTTGCGACCATTTCATCATCCCAACTCATCTTATCTCATCTTGTTCCTCTTATACAGTGCGGTATCGAGGTGAAGCATAAA
The DNA here is from genome assembly GCA_963921405.1 of Cepaea hortensis. Lineage (NCBI taxonomy): Eukaryota > Metazoa > Mollusca > Gastropoda > Stylommatophora > Helicidae > Cepaea > Cepaea hortensis. The sequence continues at coordinate 423,353,857 of OY992876.1, forward strand.
CAGCTGGAGAGTGCCCGTTTATGGGCTTCATGTATCGAGATTACCATGGACTCTGCTATTCCCTTTGTCCATCGTTTACATTGTCGGCCTCGTCTTCTGTTTCCGTTTGGTCTGTACATCATTGCTTGTTGTGGTATATTGTTAGTTGGTAACCTAGTTATATGGCCGAACCATTTAACCTGCTGCTTTATGATGAAATCTAGCGCTGCTAAAACACTCACACACCCCACATCCCCCACCCCGCCCACCAAATTTAGTCCTAATTTCTTCATTCATAATTTCTCTCTTCTTGATACACTGAGTATTCTTCTCACGAGTCTCATTTCCGTTGTTGTAATTTTTCTTTCCTCTTTTTTTAATCATTGTCTATGTTTGGCTTTGGTAGCATAGAATTTGAAGGAAGATTGTGAAGTGAATCGGTACAATTATCTTGGAACACTCATAAAATCTGATGGGAGATGCCACAAAGTGAGTAGAACAAGAATCGCCATGGCGAAGGTAGCCTATTGCAAGATGAAAAACATACAGATGCTATGAGAAAAAATAAATTTGAGAACTTAATTACTACTGGCAAGATCAAGGGGAAGAGAATAAGGTGAGGGTAGAGAAGTAAATACCTGGGTGCTTGGCCGCGTGGCATGGTCGAGACAAGAACACGGAGCTAATATACGACTCTGGTGATCACATGAGATAGCGAAACATGACCGCCCATGCTTATCGGCAAGGCACATGATGATAATTATCATTGTTATTTTACACGGTGATTTCCGTTTGCCAGAGTTGTGTTCGGGGTGATGCACTTTCGCCGCTACTCTTCAATCTGGCTCTAGAGAAAGTTGTAAGGAAGATAAAGGAGGAATGTGATATTGGAGGAACACCCAAGCTGCTTGGTTATGCAGATGAGATAGATATTATAGGGCAAAGTGAACAAAAGACATTGGAAATATTGACAACAGATGGGGCTGGTTATCAACCAAGATAAGACAGAATATATGGTAATTTCAAGAGAAGGAATGGCTAAAAACTCTGGCCACATACAAATAGATAATATGACCATTAAAAGAACGGAAACATACAAATACCTGGGTACAATCTTCAACTGCTCCAACATCATAAAGGAAGAAATACAAACTAGAATCAATTCTGGAAATAAGACATACTATGCACGGCAACATCTACTAAAATCAAAGGCGCTATCTCGTAACACCAAAATCACAATATACAAAACACTGATCAGACCAGTTGTGCTGTATGGCTCTGAAACCTGGAGTACAACGAAAGGAGACGAAGACTTGTTACAAACCTTTGAGAACAAAATTTTAAGACGCATCTTTGGACCCATTAGGGATACACAAAGTGGAGAGTGGAAAAGAAGTAACAAAGACATTTATGATATGTTTAAGCCCCGCTAATCACTGGTATCATGAAGGCTAATAGACTACAATGGCTGGGGCATATAGAAAGAATGGAAGATAATAGGGAAACAAAACTAGCTTACACTCAGGAAATAAATGACCGTAGACCCCGAGGTAGACCAAGAAGGCGGTGGAGAGATAATACATGTACAGACCTACAAGCACTTGGAATCAACGACTGGCAAGAGAAGGTCCACCAGAGAGACGAATGGAGACGGATTGTATTTGCAGCAAAGAACCTCAATGGCGCGGAAAGCTGAAGAAGAAGAAGAAGAAGAAGAAGAAGAAGAAGAAGAAGAAGAAGAAGAAGAAGAAGAAGAAGAAGAAGAAGAAGAAGAAGAAGAAGAAGAAGAAGAAGAGTTGTGTTCACTGTAAAGTATGTGTCAGTGTTTCAACTCCTTCTAGGAACAGTCACATATACTGTTTTCCTTTTGTATGCACATTTTTGATATGATTTTCATTTTGTATGTATATTTTTGCCGTCTCTCTGGCCGAGGGGTTACAACACTTTCTCCGTAATCCCGTTTACCATGCAGAGTCTCGTAGCGGGCGAGAATTGGGAGCGGTTCGACCCCCGCTGGTGACTTGCGGGATAACTGAGCCGGCCGCTCAGAAAGCAATGGCAAACTACTGAGCGTAATCTTGCCAAGAAATCAACATACAGCTGAAAGATGCTGATGTTGACAGCGATGTCCTGTAAAGGATATGCAAACAAAAAAAACAAAAAAATTGTAATTTTTACGTTGGACCGATATTACTGTAAGCAATCTACGCTATGTGGGTACTGGCGGTGGAAAATGCACAAGATCCACAACTTGTGGACATTATAGTAACAGAAATGCATAAACCATAGTTATATCAAAGAAACAGACGACATCAAAATGTGACATAAGAATACACTGGAAAATTCTTAACCAAGTGGATACATATAAATAGTTGAGGGAAATTATAAAATTAGATAGAAGATGCTCAATGGAGATTTGGAGCAAGGAAAAGCTGCATTTTAGACAAATGAAATGTTTCATATGCAATAAATAAATCACTTAGTTAGTTAGTTAGTCGCAGTTCCAACTTCACAGCAACGGGTCGTCCCCATTATGCTCAGTTCCTGTGCCAGTGAATATCACACAAAACGCTCCCCACTGCCCAATGTGAAAGTGGAAAAGACAGGAGAGGCTCACAACAGGAGAGACAAACAACAGCTTGCAAAAATACACTGTACATAATGCCGCCACCAGAATGTCAACACACCAGTCCCCCACGAAACACCCAGTCCATCGCTGATGGAATCGGCTGTCATTTTCCTATCTGAATGTTTCCTAGATGTTCACCCACACAGTCCACAAAAATACAGTTCATCGCTGATGGCAGTGGCAGTCAACCAGAAGCCCAGCAGCCACGCATTTCTGCATAAGGCAAAAACCGGTCAACTCTGGGACATAGCCACCTGCCATCACTCCGAACATGCAGTCACGTTCCAAAATACCTCAGGCAGATTCAAACGCATTTCACATGAAACTCACAGCTCACAGTGTCGCACCACGCACTCACTCAGTAGCAGGGCGACGGAACCATCAAGCCTCCTTAGTCGCCTCTTACGACATGCGTGGTAGGCTACAGTGTTGCTATTCTTTGCTTCCCTTATGGGCCCCGGCAACACACGGAAGTCCACTTAATGGATTTGCTAGCCAAGCAATATTCCATGTCATGCCTCTGGGAATATAAGAAAGAGAGTGCTGAAGTGATATCTAGAACCTATTTTGCTGTATGGCAGTGAATCATGGAATATAAATGAAAGGTAAAAAAGGAAGAACTTGGAAGTAACAGAGATGTGCTTACTAAGACGAATGTTGTGAATTCCTTGGACTGCCAGAGTTACCAACAACGATTGCCTGAAAGAGGCTAATGAAACTACGAGAATAAATACACCAGTATGAAAAATACAAACAGTTTTTTTGGTCATATGAACGAACGAACGAACTAACGAAAATCTTTATTTTCAAAGGGTTAAGAATTTGGCACGCAGGCCCGTCTGACATTCTGCCCTTGTGATGAGAAGAGAGGCATTGGAGAACACCGTGACGACTGCAAAGATCAAGGGGAAGAGAGGCTGGGGCAGACCAAGAGAAATGATGCTGGGTGGGCTAAAACGGTGACATCAGAAGAGTTAATCCAGTACACATAAGATCAACATCTATGGGGAGGAATGAACGCCTACGCCAGCTGACAGGGCCATGATGATGAAGACCGATATTGATGATTATAATGATGATGAAGAACGATGACAACTGGCAAGATCGAAGGGAACAGACCAAGGGGAAGACCTAGAAGTAAATACCTGGATGGCTTGGCCACGTGGCATGGTCGATACAGAAACACGGAGCTGATCCACGACTGATGATCAAGTGATATGGCAAAACATGACCGCCCACGCTTACCGGCATGGCACATGATGGATGGATGGATGAACGAAAGTGGTGATTATAATGATGATGAAGAACGATAGAGGTGATTATGATGATGAAGAACGATACTGATGATTATAATGATGATGAAGACCGATATTGATGATTATAATGATGATGAAGAACGGTAGTGATGATAATAATGACGATGAATCACCGGGCATGAGGTCATGCGGCACCGGGAGTCAGCTCTGATGGTGTGCCTTGGCAGTTTGAGGAAATGCTTGTAAGTATTTTAGAGAGAGAGAGAGAGAGAGAGAGAGAGAGAGAGAGAGAGAGAGAGAGAGAGAGAGAGAGATAGAGAGAGAGAGAGAGGCGGTGGGGGAGGGGGGTGGAGGCAGAGAGGGACGGGATGGAAGAAGAGAGCGACAAAGAGAGAACGAACGAACGAACAAACTTTATTTTAAAAAGGTAAAAAATTGGGCACGCAGACCCGTCTTACATTCGGCCCTTTCGATCACTCATCTTTCATTCATCAAATGTGCATGTTACATTTACATAGGGAAAAAAATAATTGTCAATTGGATTTTGTAAGCATAAACAATGCATATTACGCATGGTACATTCACATGGGGGAAAAACCATTGTCAATTGAAAGTTGTAAACATAAACAGTGCATATTGCAATGTTGTGAGACACATCCCCCATCCACCATCACACTCCGCAGTAACCCACACATCCCTCAGCCACCCACATATCCCCCACACACCACACCCCCACCCACCCACACATACCTCCACGCACTCACACAGACTCAGGCAAACATACATGCCGCCACCCACCCACTGATCCTCCACCCACACACATTTCCCCACCCAAACATACATCCCCACCCATCCCATAACCGACACGCACACACCCACCCACATATTCTCCACCACCCACCCACACACCCGCAACCACCCAGCAAAAAACACATCACAAAACCACACACACATACAAGCCACAACCCGCACCAATCCACACATACATCCCACAGCCTCACAATTTTCTCCACCCACCCACACACACATCAGCCAACCTACACCCACTCACCCACCCAATATCCGTCACCTCTCAACTACACATCCCCCACCTATACACACATCCCCACCCACAAACACATCTCCCCACCTGCCCACAATTATCCCCCACCCATAAACACCCAAAAACACACACCTCCCATCCACACACACCCCACCACCCACATATATCCCAACCACACACATCCGCCGCTCACACACATCTTCCCACAAACACACACATCCCCCAACCATACACTCATCTCTCACACACATCCACCCACTCACGTACTCATCCATCAACCACTCACACCCACACATCACCCACCCGCCCATCAACACATGCATCTCTCATATACCCTCCCACCCACACACCCCACAACCACCCAACCAAACACACATCCCCCATCATCACATACATCCGTCATCCACCTGCACATCCCACACCTCCCCCACCTCTCAAACATCTCCCCTCCAACACAAAACTCCACCCATAAACACAACCCCCCCCACACACACACACACACATCCCCCACATGCATTCCTCATACATATCCCCGCCCACACATCTCTCACCCACACACACATCTCCCCACCCACCCACATATCCCCCACCTACAAACATCCTCACCACCCACACATACATCCTCCACCCACTCACATTTACCCCATCCACACTCACACACTCCCACCCACACAGACTTATCCCATTCACAGACACCCCTCCCCCACACTCATCCCCACACCCATTACACACCCATCCCCCAACCCACACAATCTCATACACCCCCATTCACCCACCCAAATAAGAGAAAGAGAGAAAGAGAGAGAAAATTGGGGGAGAGACAAAGAGACGGTCAGACAAACAAAGATAGGAAGAAAGAGAGTGAGAAAGAGTGCGATGAAAGAAAGAGGGAAGTAAATGTAAAGAGAGGCACTGAGAGACAGAAACAGTTGGAGAAAGAGGGGGAAAAGTAAGAAATTGAAAGAGTAAGCGAGTGAGAGACATAGACACACACACACACACACACACAAACACACACACAGAGTGAGAGAGAGAGAGAGAGAGCGCGCGAGAGAGAGAAATGAAACAGAAAGAGGACAAAAGAAAAAGAGAAAGAAAGAACAGAGAGAGAGAGAAAGAGAGAGAGAGAGAGAGAGAGAGAGAGAGAGAGAAAGAGAGAGAGAGAGAGTGAGAGAGAGAGAAATGAAGAAATGTGTCATCATTGACTTGTTACAACATCTCATGTGTCATCATTGACTTGTTACAACATCTCATGTGTCATCATTGACTTGTTACAACATCTCATGTGTCATCATTGACTTGTTACAACATCTCGTGTGTCATCATTGACTTGTTACAACATCTCGTGTGTCACCATTGACTCGTTACAACACTACGATGTATCATCATTGACTTGTTATAACATAGCGATGTGGCATCATTGACTTGTTACAACACTACGATGTATCATCATTGAATTGTTACAACATCTCATGTGTCACCATTGACTTGTTACAACACTAAGATGTATCATCACTGAATTGTTACAACACTACGATGTGGCATCGTTGACTTGTTACAACATATCACGTGTCACATTTGACTTGATACAACGTATCATCACTGCACTGACATTTTACACCTTGTTAAGTCGACAATGTCTTACTACATGCACGCCAATATAAAATTATTGTGCTTTTACGTACAACACTACAGTGTTATCACTGCAGTGTCATAACACACAAATGTGTCGTCATCGGGCATTCACATGCAACACACCACTGTGTCGCCAGTTGTATGTCAACAGTGTGATGCCGATACATTGGCGTGTACAAACAGCACAATAGCAACACATGGCTGTGTTGTAATAGCACAACGGTGACACAGTCATGTCTGGTAACATTACAATGATGACACAGCTATAACAATGCAATGCTGGCATTGTTGTAACAATACAATGACGACACGGTTATCTGTTGTAACAATACAATGACGACACGGTTATCTGTTGTAACAATACAATGACGATACAGTGATCTGTTGTAACAATACAATGACGATACAGTGATCTGTTGTAACGATACAATGACGACATAGTGATCTGTTGTAACAATACAATGACGATACAGTGATCTGTTGTAACAATACAATGACGATACAGTGATCTGTTGTAACAATACAATGACGACACGGTTATCTGTTGTAACAATACAATGACGATACAGTGATCTGTTGTAACAATACAATGACGATACAGTGATCTGTTGTAACAATACAATGACGATACAGTGATCTGTTGTAACAATACAATGACTATACAGTGATCTGTTGTAACAATACAATGACGACATGGTTATTTGTTGTAACAATACAATAACGATACAGTGATCTGTTGTAACAATACAATGACGATACAGTGATCTGTTGTAACAATACAATGACGATACAGTGATCTGTTGTAACGATACAATGACGATACAGTGATCTGTTGTAACGATACAATGACGACACAATAACACGTTGTAACAATACACCAACGGGCCGTCATAACAAACACTTTTTATCGCATATCCTTTACAGGACATTGCTGTCAACATCAGCATTTTTCAGCTGCTGTATATGTCTTGGCAAGTTTTACGTTCAGTTGATTGCCATTGCTTTCTGAACGCCCGGCTCACATGCCCTCCGTAAGAAACCACTGCGAAGCGATCCGCTGCCGAATCTCGCGCACTGTGTTTCCTACGAGAGCATACATGATTACGAATAGCGTCGTGAACCTCTTCGCCAGGGAGAACGGCAACAACACTTATGGGTCATAATTCCCTCTAACAACACACCAACTAGTCATAATTCCATCCAACACACCAACTCGTCATCATACCGCCCCCCAACACACCAACACAGCCAGTGGTCGGAACCGCCGATCCTATTGGTCAACATCGTGAGAACTCCGCGACAACCGCAACCAGGTCGACACGTCTGCGTGTGGGGGGCCCCCCACTAGTTCACATCCGTGCGGCGCTGCGACATTGCCAGACACTGTAAACCTTCTACATACAGCCGTCACTAAAATACTCACTGAAAACTTGACAGTGCTTCTAGCACTTCGATGTTATATTTCACAAAACAGTCCGTTTGTATGGCAGGTTTAGATTTGCTTGATCGCTGGAGTCAACAGGCAGGAAATTTCACGGCTGCATTCCCGTGCAAAATTAGCAAGTGTAAAGGTGAGTTATCATGTTATTCTTTTTACCTGTATGTTTTTCTGTTTGTTTATTATCTGTTGACACAGTTTTTCTTCATTATTTCTTCGTTGTATCGCTCTCTATTTTGTTTTCTTTATGATTGGGTATGCAAGTTTTTTTGTTCATTCTTTCGTTTGCAATTTGTTGATTACGTTCTCCGTTTGTTATTATCAGTTCAGTC
>OY992876.1:423367167-423394667 GCA_963921405.1 Cepaea hortensis
AAGAAATAAAATAGAGAACTTGGTGACAACTGACAAGATCAGGGGGAAGAGAACAAGGGAAAGGCAGAGAAGTAAATACCTGGATGGTTGGCCACGTTGTATGGTCAAGACAAGAACACTGAGCTGATCCACGACTCTGGAGATGGAGTTAGATGGCGAAACTTGACCGCGATGGCACATGATGATGATGAGATGATGATGATGATGATGATGATGATGATGATGATGATGATGATGATGATGATGATGATGATGATGATGATGATGATGATGTTTGGCATTCACAGAAATATAAGAAAGAAGTAGAGACTAGAGATCACACTAGACAACATAAATAAACACACGAGTATTGTTTAGCCCTCATAGAAATAGAAGAAAGAGTTGTTGTTTGTCCATCAAGAATGATGATGACCATTCATTTCATCTAGTGGGGTTGAAAGTATGGAGCCGTGGGTTCTAAGATGGCTGATACGGCCAATTTTGCCTCGAAATGTTCTTTGACAATGTGGGCAAAGAATGTTTGATGTTTCAGGAGGAGGATCTCCTGCGTTGGTTTTTCTGTCCAGCCTTTACTTCACAGCTCTTCAAGTCCTGGTTGCTTCACAAGTGACTGCATGCCACGAATTTCGGTCTTTGGCAGCAGTCTCCCATGTATCAAGATTAATTCCAACAGTTTTCAGTGAGATTTTCAGAGTATCTTTAAAGCGTTTCCCCTGGCCTCCTTGGGACCGTTTACCACAATGCAGCTCGCAGTAAAAAATTCGTTTAGGGAGCCTGTGATCTGACATGTGAGTCGAGTGACCAGTCCAGCGAATCTGATTCTTCATTAATATAGTGTGGATACTAGGCATGGACGCTCTTTCTAGGGCTTCAGTGTCTGGGATCTTGTCTTGTCATGTAATCTTCAGTAGCTTCCTAAGGCAGACTGTGTGGAAGTGGTATAATTTCCTAGCGAATAGCTGATAAACAGTCCAGTTTTCACAAGAAGAAAGAAATAGAGACAAGAGGACACACTAGACAACATAAATAAACTCACATGTATTGTTTGGCGCTCATAGAAGTAGAAGAAAGAGTTGTTGTTTGTCCATCAAGAATGATGATGACCATTCATTTCATCAAATGGGGTTGAAAGTATGGAGCTGTGACCTCTAAGATGGCTGATAAGGCATATTTTGGCTCGAAATGTTCTTTGACAATGTGGGCAAAGAGTGCTTGATGTTCCAGGAGGAGGATTTCCTGCAGTGGTTTTTCTGTCCAGCCTTTTCTTCACAGCCCTTGCAGTCCTGATTGCTTCACAAGTGACTGCAGCCTTGCATAATGATGTACGCCATGAATGACAGTTTTTGGCAGCAGTCTCCCAGGTGTCATGATGAATTCCAAAAGCTTTCAGTGATCTTTTCAGAGTCTTCAAAGCGTTTCCTCTGGCCGCCTTGGGAGCGTTTACCACAACGCAGCTCGCCGTAAAAAAAAAAAAAATTAATTTAGGGAGCCTGTGATCTGACATGTGAGTCGAGTGACCAACCTAGCGAATCTGATTCTTTATTAATATAGTGTGGATACTGGGCATGGACGCTCTTTCTAGGGCATCAGTGTCTGGGATCTTGTCTTGCCATTTAATATTCAATAGCTTCCTAAGGCAGACTGTGTGTAAGTGGTTTAATTTCCTACCGTGTAGCTGATAAACAGTCCAGCACTAGACAACACAAATAAACACACATGTATTGTTTTGCTCTGATAGAAGTAGAATATGAAGTAGAGACTGGTATAGACTAACGGTGATGTTGATAAAAGTGATGGAGATAATGGTGTTAGAGATCAAGGTGAAGGAAATAATGGTGATGGAGATAATGGTGATGTTGACAATGGTGATGTTGATAATGGTGATGTTGACAATGGTGATGGAGATAATGATGATGTTGACAATGGTGATGTTGACAATGGTGATGGAGATAATGGAAATAATGGAGGTGGAGATAATATTGATGAAGATAATGGTGTTGCAGATAATGGTGACGGAGATAATGGTGATAGAGATAATGGTGATGGAAATAATGGTGATGGAAATAATGGAGGTTAAGATAATGATGAAGTTGATAATGGTGTTGGAGATAGTGGTGATGTAGATAATTGTGATGTTGATAATGGTCATGTTGATAATGGTGGTGGAGATAATGGTGATATTGATAATGGTGATGGAGATAATGGTGATGGAGATAGTGGTGATGGAGATCGTGGTGATGGAGATAGTGGTGATGGAGATAATAGTGATGTTGATAATAGTGGTGTGGATAATGGTGATGTTGATAATAGTGATGATGATAATAGTGATGTTGATAATGATGATGTTGATAATGGTGAGGTTGATAATGGTGATGTTGATAATGGTGATGGAGATAGTGGTGATGGAGATAATTCTGATGGAGATAATGGTGATGTTGATAATGGTGATGTTGATAATAGTGATGGAGATAATGGTGATGTTGATAATGGTGATGGATATAGTGGTGATGTTGATAATGGTGATGTTGATAATGGTGATATTGATAATGGTGATGTTGATAATGGTGACGTTGATAATGGTGGTGGAGATAATGGTGATGTTGATATTTGTTATGGGGATAGTGGTGATGTTGATAATGGTAATGTTGATAATGGTAATGTTGATAATGGTGATGTTGATAATGGTGTTGTTGATAATGGTGATGGAGATAATGGTGATGGATATAGTGGTGATGCTGATAATGGTGATGTTGATAATGGTGATGGAGATAATGGTGATGGAGATAATGGTGATGTAGATAATGGTGATGTTGATAATGGTGATGGTGATAATGGTGATGGAGATAATGGTGATGTTGATAATGGTGATGTTGATAATGGTGATGTTGATAATGGTGATGTTGATAATGGTGATGTTGATAATCGTGTTGTTGATAATGGTGATGGAGATAATGGTGATGGAGATAATGGTGATGGATATAGTGGTGATGTTGATAATGGTGATGTTGATAATGGTGATATTGATAATGGTGATGTTGATAATGGTGACGTTGATAATGGTGGTGGAGATAATGGTGATGTGTAATGGAGATAGTGGTGATGTTGATAATGGTGATGTTGATAATGCTGATGGAGATAATGGTGATGTTGATAATGGTGATGGAGATAATGGTGATGTTGATAATGGTGATGTTGATAATGGTGATGGAGATAATGGTGATGGAGATAATGGTGATGGAGATAATGGTGATGGAGATAATGATGATGTTGATAATGGTGATGGAGATAATGGTGATGTTGATAATGGTGATGGAGATAATGGTGATGGAGATAATGGTGATGGAGATAATGGTGATGGAGATAATGGTGATGTTGATAATGGTGATGTTGATAATGGTGATGTTGATAATGGTGATGTTGATAATGGTGATGTTGATAATGGTGTTGTTGATAATGGTGATGGAGATAATGGTGATGGATATAGTGGTGATGCTGATAATGGTGATGTTGGTAATGGTGATGGAGATAATGGTGGTGGAGATAATGGCGATGGATATAGTGGTGATGCTGATAATGATGATGGAGATAATGGTGGTGGAGATAATGGTGATGTTGATATTTGTTATGGAGATAGTGGTGATGTTGATAATGGTGATGTTGATAATGGTAATGTTGATAATGGTGATGGAGATAATGGTGATGGAGATAATGGTGATGGAGATAATGGTGATGGATATAGTGGTGATGCTGATAATGGTGATGGAGATAATGGTGGTGGAGATAATGGTGATGTTGATATTTGTTATGGAGATAGTGGTGATGTTGATAATGGTGATGTTGATAATGATGATGTTGATAATGATGATGTTGATAATGGTGATGGAGATAATGGTGATGTTGATAATGGTGATGGAGATAATAGTGTTGTTGATAATGGTGATGTTGATAATGGTGATGTTGATAATGGTGATGTTGATAATGGTGATGTTGATAATGGTGATGTTGATAATGGTGATGTTGATAATGGTGATGGAGATAATGGTGGTGGAGATAATGGTGATGGAGATAATGGTAATGGAGATAATGGTGATGCTGATAATGGTGATGGAGATAATGGTGGTGGAGATAATGGTGATGTTGATATTATATTATGGAGATAGTGGTGATGTTGATAATGGTGATGTTGATAATGGTGATGGAGATAATGGTGATGGAGATAATGGTGATGGAGATAATGGTGATGGATATAATGGTGATGCTTATAATGGTGATGTTGATAATGGTGGTGGAGATAATGGTGATGTTGATATTTGTTATGGAGATAGTGGTGATGTTGATAATGGTGATGTTGATAATGATGATGTTGATAATGATGATGTTGATAATGGTGATGGAGATAATGGTGATGTTGATAATGGTGATGGAGATAATAGTGTTGTTGATCATGGTGATGTTGATAATGGTGATGTTGATAATGGTGATGTTGATAATGGTGATGGAGATAATGGTGATGTTGATAATGGTGATGTTGATAATGGTGATGTTGATAATGGTGATGGATATAATGGTGATGTTGATAATGATGGTGGAGATGATGTTGATGTTGATAATGCTGAAGTAGATAGTGGTGATTGAGATAATGTTGGTGGAAATAATGTTGGTGGAGATAATGGTGATGTTGATAATGGTGATGGAAATAATGGAGATTTTAGATAATGGTGATGGAATAATTGTGATGGAGATAATGGTGATTGAGATAATGGTGATGGGCATAGTGGTGATTGAAATAATGGTGATGGGGATAGTGGTGATTGAGAAAATATTGTGGAGTCAACCCCAGCATGTTTTGACTGTTTATGTTTTTCTACGCACGTTTATGTTCAGTATTGTGGCCATAGCTTTCAGAACGACCGATGCTCATACGATTATATGAAAACCAGCGTCAGGCGATCCGTTTTCATATCGTCTACAGCTGTGTTTCCAACGCGATGTGTAGGGATTGCTAATTGGGTTCATAACCCATTCGCCAGAGGGCCGATGATGTTGTATCATGTGCCATGTCGATAAGTTTGGGCGGTCATGATTCGCCGTCTCACAAGATCACCAGAGTCGTGGATCAGCTCATTGTTTCTGTCTCGACCCTATCACGTGGCCAAGCCATCCAGGTATTTACCTCTCTGCCTTCCCCATGTTTTGTTTTAACCCATCAGTCTTGCCACTTGTCACCAAATTCTTCAATTTATTTCTTCTCATAACGTCTTTCCCCCCCCCCCCCCTCCACCAAAAAAAAAAGTGTGACTGTCTACATCTAATTTCTCTAATTAATTTACGGTTCTCATTGGTTCCTTGTAGGGTTTGCTCATTGGTTTTTCTGACTGTCCGTGGTATTCTTTGCATTTTTCTCAGAAATCACATTCCCTCTGCCATTAGATGTTTTTCAGCTTGTCTGCCCATTGTCCACGTTTCACATTGTAATTTAATATAACTACACAATACTTAAAACCGTAAGGCAAAGACTGTTTCAGGCAGTTGCAATATAAGTATTGGATGTGACATATTTGATAGGGTTGATCCTTGTAGCGAGGTCTGATAACTGTGTCATGTTAATCTCACTCGGTGAAATGGCCGGGTCACTGATGGCGGCTGATCCTCTTCTCCGAGGGGATGAGTCAGCGGTGACCGAGCACCTGTAGCTGTATCAGGTGGGCCAGGGGGTTGGGGTGTTATGTCTTGGGTTTCCGGGATCTGTGGCCTGGGATGAGGGAGGGGTATGTTGGTTCTTATACGGGCTGGCATTCCTTTGGAGACCCGAAAATAGCAGGAAGAAAAATAATGGCGGACGGAGTGACAGACAGGTAGACAGGACGGTAGGCAGACAGGCAGGCAGGCATGCTTGTAGACAGACAGACAGACAGACAATCAGACAGAAAGGCGGGCAGCTAGACAAGAAGGTACGCAGACCGGCAGGCTTACTTGTAAACAGACAGACAGACAGACAGGCAGGCAGGCAAGCAGGCAAGCAGACAGACAGGCAGGCAGGTAAACAAACAGACAGGTAGGCAGAAATACAGGTAGGCGGACAGACAGACGGGTAGACAAACAGGCAGGCAGACAGAAAGGCAGGCAGGTAAACAGACAGACAGAGAAGCAGACATGTTAGCAGAAATACAGGCAGGCTTGCTAGCAGAAATACAGGCAGGCAGGTAGACAGGAAGGTAGGCAGACAGACAGGCATACTTGTAAACAGACAGACATGCTTCAAGACAGACAGACAGACAGACAGACAAACAGACAGACAGACAGGTAAACAAACAGACAGGTAGGCAGACAGACATGCTAGCAGAAATATAGATAGGCGGACAGACAGACAGACGGGTAGACAAACAGGCAGGCAAGCAGAAAGAAAACGTTGATTCTCCCAAACAAGCATATCAAACTTGGACCCCAAAATACGACATGAAGAACCCGACTACTTTTCTATCTGCCAGCGGAAGTTGCAGAAACCAGCCCTCACTACGCATGTCTTCATCACCGGAAACGTCTATTTGTTGTCTGCTCACGTTTGACCTTTTGACTCGCATCCATTGTTACACGCGAGCAGAGAGGCGGGACGGGTGGGCGGCGGCCAGGGATGGGGCTATAGGGCATCGGCTGGTTCATAAATTATGAATATTAGCCCGAATAATTAGTATCTGTTCCTTCCAGGCAGCCGTCTGTGGGCCATGAACATAATGCTTGAAGGACGAACGGACGGAGGCGTCCGGATGTGATGTATTCGGGAAGGGGTCAATGGCCGGATACAATCTTCTTCTTCTTCTTCCTCTTCTTCTTTTTCTTCTTCTTCTTCTTCTTCTTCTTCTTCTTCTTCTTCTTCTTCTTCTTCTTCTTCTTCTTCTTCTTCTTCTTCTTCTTCTTCTTCTTCTTCTTCTTCTTCTTCTTCTTCTTCTGTGTCCGTCTGCCAGCCTGCCTGCCTGCCTGCCTGCCTGTCTGTCTGACTGACTGTCTGACTGACTGTCTGTCTGGCGGGCTGTCTGTCTTCTTATTATTCTTTCTTTCTTTCTTTCTTTCTTTCTTCTTCTTTCTTTCTTTCTTCTTCTTCTTCTTCTTCTTCTTCTTCTTCTTCTTCTTCTACTTCTTCTTCTTCTTCTTCTTCTTCTTCTTTCTTCTTCTTTCTTACTTCTTCTTCTTCTTCTTCTTCTTCTTCTTCTTCTTCTTCTTCTTCTTCTTCTTCTTCTTCTTCTGCTGCTGCTGCTCGCTCTCCTTTGAACTCAAGCGTAGTCCATACACGTGTTACGACTTCTAGTGCACTTGACTGATTTTTGCCTGTGGTTTAACTTTCCCTATTGCCAGTGTCTCTCGCTATCACGAATCCACTTCCAACTTCTAATTTACGTTCCCAAGTCAAGGACTAGCAGTCAACAGTTTAGTTGACGGGTGGAACCCGTTACCTCGGTATCAGATAACCGGGTGTTTAACTGATTCAGTGGTGAAGAATAGTATATCGCCAAAAGTAACCTCCCATTTGGTTTTGTTCCATCTGGTGTTTGAAAATGTTGCCGTTCCCCCTCTGTGGCGTTCATGCAACCATCCATCCATCATGTGCTATGCCGATAAGCGTGGGCGGTCATGTTTCGCCATCTCCACTCGATCATCAGAGTCGGGGATCAGCTCCGTGTTTCTGCCTCGACCATGCTACGTGGCCAAGCCATCCAAGTATTTACTTCTCGGTCTTCACCTAGGTCTTTTCCCTTCGATCTGCCAGTTGTCACCATTTTTCCAATTCATTTCTTCTCATAACGTGCTCAAAATAATTTGACTGTCTACGTCTAATGTATCCATGGAGAAGGACTAATCAGAGAGAGATTATGGTGAAATACGGCTGTCCACGAAAGTTTGTCCAATAGTGCAGCTATTTTATGATGGTATACAGGCAAGAGTTCAGGACAATGGTAAGCTGTCTGAGCCCTTTCCTGCCTCCAATGGAGTGAAGCAAGGATGTGTCCTGGCACTTACACTGTTCAGCCTCATGTTTTCAGGTATGCTGACGAATGCCTTCGAGAATGACATTGGAATAGACATCAACTCTCGCATGGATGAAAGTTGTTCAATCTCAGAAGACTGAAAGCTAAAACCAAAACTAACAGTGACACCATCAGAGAGCACCTGTTTGCTGATGATTGCGCTCTATATACCAACTCAGAGGCAGACATGCAACACAATGTTTCAGCTTTCTCATATGCCTGTGCCAATATCAACTTGGAGAAGACTGTAGTTATGTACCAGCCAATTCCAGGGATTAATCACACCGTGCCGAATATCAAGGTGAACGTTCATAGACTAAGTGTTGTGGACAAATTCACCTATCTTGGCAGCACTGTGTCACAAGCTGCCACAACAGATGACGAAGTGAATGCAAGAATCTCCAAGGCCAGCGCGGCCTTTGGCAGACCGTACAAGAATGTGTGAGACAGAACTGGAATAAGCCTGCAAACAAAGCTAAAAGTCTACAAAGCAGTTGTATTATCCACACTGCTATATGCTTGTGAAACCTGGACTGTTTATCAGCGACACGCTAGGAAATTAAACCACTTTCACACAATCTACCTTAGGACGCTATGGAAGATTAAATGGCAAGACAAGATCCCAGACACTGAAATTCTAGAAAGAGCCTCCATGCCCAGTATCCACACTCTACTAATGAAGAATCAGATTCGCTGGGCTGGTCACTTGACTCGCATGCCAGATCACAGGCTCCATAAACGATTTTTTTACGGCGAGTTGCATTATGGTAAACGGTCTCCAGAGGAAACGCTTCAAAGACAGTCTGAAAATCTCACTGAACGCTTTTGGAATTCACCTTGACACCTGGGAGATTGCTGTCAAAGACCGAAATTCGTGGGATGCATCATTACGCAAGGATGCAGTCACTTGTGAAGCAACCAGGACTTCAAGAGCTGTAAAAAAAAGCTGGATAGAAAAACAACTGCAGGAAATCCTTCTCCTGGAGCGTCAAGCATTCTTTGCCCACATTGTCAAAGAACATTTCGAGCCAAACTAGGCCTTATCAGCCATCTTAGAATTCACGGTTCCATACTTTCAACTACACTGGATGAAATGAATGGTCATCATTATTCTTGATGGGCAAACAACCTTAAAATGTCTCTAATCTGTTTACGATCTTCATTTGTTTCTCCTTGCTGGTTCCATGCAACATAAAAGGTAAATACAAAACATGGAACGGCAATGTTTTAAAAACCCCACAGTCATTAAAAATACACCCTATATCTCAATACTAGGGTCCTCGTATTATTTGCTTCGGTTCTCGGTATCTTCCGCAATTTTAATTCTCTCTTAATGGAAATTTACTTTAAAATCTCGTAATTGTTCATTTCATTGTGTTTGGCCCAAACCTACGTTTTCTGTTTGGCAGTGAATCAGTTAAGAACGAGCAATCTTATCCCTCCTGCCACTCTGATCTACGAGTAGCAATCTAACAGTCAGCATCATCATGTGTCTCTGCCTCCCCCTTGTCACCAAGTTCTCCAATTTATTTCTTATAACGTGACCAGCAACTACCATCACTGGCCTTACATCAAAGATCATCTGCGACGAGACCACGAGGACGTCCAAGAAGAAAATGGATTGACGACATCAGAGACATTGTACAACCACACGGAATGACACTATCCAGTGCCGTCCACCGGGCGCTGGAACGCAAATTATTCCTCCCCACGACGCTTGACGGCAGAAGTGGAAGATGATGATGATGATGATGATGATGATGATGATGATGATGATGATGATGATGATGATGATGATGATGATGAACGTGACCAAAAACTGTGACTATCTACGTCTAATTTCTCTAATCAGTTTACGATTTTCATTTTTTTCTTGTAGGACTTAGTCATTGGTTTTTCTCTAATCTAACAGTAATGAACATATAAACAAGGAGTTGCGGAACCTGTAAACAATGTGGCGTTATGTGAGAGGTGTACACGCACTGTGTCTTATTTCTGACTACAGAACTCGTACTCAGTCAGTTGATTGTGTACCATGTTTGCTCCAAACCTACTTATTTTTGTTTGGCACTGAATCTGTTACCTGCTCCGTGGCGAAAGTTTTACGTCAGCGGTTCGTAATCCGGCATACCCGCGTTCGAGTCACAACTGCGGGCGATTTGAAAACAGACCGCCTTGTGTCCTGTTTTTTACGAAATGGTATGGGTGCAGGTCGTTCAGTAAGCATTCGCAGACTATTGAACGTAAACTTGCCAAGAGATCCCTTTTTGTGTGTTGCATATCCCCTACAGGACGTTGCAGTCAACATCAGCATTTTTCAGCTGCTGTTGATGTACTAGGCAAGATTATGCTCAGTAGTTTGCCATTGATTTCTGAGCGACCGGCTCACATACCCCGTAAGTTACCAACGCGGCGAGAACCGCTACCGATTCTCGCGCAGGTTACGTTACTCACGAGAATTTACGGGATTATGGAGAAAGACATTAACCCCTAGGCCAGGGAGCCCATGCTGGTGTTGACTGCAACTGGCCAAGTCGCTAGAATGTCGGATTTTCCTTCTGGAGACCCAGGTTCGAATCATCGGTAAGGTGTGGATTTTTTCATTCAGGGGAAAAAAAGAACACCTGAACCTTCACAGTTGGCGGCGACTGTACTAACAAGGCGGCCTTAATTCCTCAGGCTCAAGACCCCTGCCATACACTGCAATGTACTAGATAGGCAGTAAATGACAGATGACAGTTTACTGCAACGTCTGTAAAGGATGTGCAACTAAATAACTTTAACTGAGTCAGTTAAGAACGAGCGATCTTATCCATTCTGTCATGCTGACCTACGATTAACAATCTAACAGTAATGAACACTTAAACGGGGTGTGGCAAAACCTGTAAATAGTTAGGCGTTTTGTGACAGGTGC
This sequence comes from Cepaea hortensis, assembly GCA_963921405.1. Classification (NCBI taxonomy): domain Eukaryota; kingdom Metazoa; phylum Mollusca; class Gastropoda; order Stylommatophora; family Helicidae; genus Cepaea; species Cepaea hortensis. Next base: position 423,378,103 of record OY992876.1, read on the forward strand.
TAACGCAATGCGTCTAGTTTATGACTACATAACTTGCGCGGGGTCTTGCCATGCGGATCCCAGGAACCCCCTGCTGGTGTGTCGGATGTGTCGGGACCGTTCCCACGGCAGGGCAAATAGCGAACTTGTTGATATAAGAACTGTCCTCCGGCGCTTGTGGGTGTGTGCATGTCTTTACACGTACGTGCATACATGTACACACATACACATATATGAAGAGATATACATACACATTCACACATTCATACACACACACATACATATATAAGCACATACACACATGTACATACATACGGACACGTATATGCATACACACACATACACACATATACGTACATACGTACATAGACATACACATATGCATACAAACATAGACACGCGTATACACACATATACACAAACAAACACACACATACATACATACACATACACGCACATATACACATGAATACATGCATCAACATACACACGAGGGGCTGAGTGGTTTCGATGTATGGTTCCGGGTTCAAGCCCCGGTTAGGTCCGGGATGTTTTCTGGGTAGTGAGATCGGACGTCCGTCTGTATTTATGCACGTAAAAAATCCCTTGGCAGTTGGAAATCGAAAAAGAGTAGCCTAACGGCGCTGCCCGGACAAAATTTCAGGTTAAAAATCTACTCAAAGTATTTCAGGATCCTCGCCAGTGCTTCGGAGTTCATGCACTGAGCTGAGATTCTCCGAACTCAGGTTTGAGTTAGGAGTAGAACGGAGCACTTATGGGTTACACCCGTGTGCCGTGATGTTGATCAGTCGACTTAACTAAACTAAACTATAAATATACACACATATACATATATACGTAAACTCATACATATATCAGTATGTTTTTCAGAAGTCGAAGTTGGCTCGCTTGATGGCGAGGGACACTGGGAGCAGCGAAAGCTAATCAACACGCAAAAATCAGCCCAGTGCACTAGAAGTATGGGGTGCATTTTCAAAGACTGTGCAGTGTTTGAAAATATTGCCAGTCCAAGTTTTGTATTCACCCACTGTAAAGTTCATGCAACATAATAGGTAAATACAAAACTTGGACCGGCAACATTTTCAAACACTGAACAGACATTAAAAATGCACCCTGCAGTAGCACGTCTGGGTTCAAAGCGAGCGACAAAATATTTCTGACACCGACGTTTCTTTATGCCATAATGTCAAACTGTTCAGCATTTTCTCTCTTGTCACCCCTGTCTCCCTTCCCTTCCATCTTTCCTGTTGTGACGAAATACTCCAGCTTTTCCCTTCTCATGACATGCCCAAGGACTGCCTTCTTCTGAAGCGAGTAACCAGTTTTCTTTGTGAGTTAACTTCTTTCAAGATGCCTTCATTACTATTTCTATCCATCTACGGTGCTCTCGTCATTCCTTTATATAGAGTGTATCTTTAATGACTGTGGCGTTTTTGAAAATATTGCCGTTCCAAGTTTTGTATTCACCCTCTGTGGAGTTCATGCAACATAAAAGGTAAATACAAAACTTGGAACGACAATATTTTCAAAAACCCTACAGTCACTAAAACATACACCCTATAAAACCATTTCTTGGCAGTTTCCACATCATTCTTTATTTGTCTGCTAATCGTCCATGATTCACTTCTGTACATCAGAATTGGCTCAATAATGCTCATAAGAATCCGTTTTTTTTTTTTTTTGGTATGTTTGTTGTTGTTTTTCTTTTTACCTCGAAAAAGCTACATTACAGAGAAAGTCAAGTATGCACCAGGAAACACTAAATACGATCTGGGTACATTGAAACATGACAAGGAAACACAAGACAATTTTAACATAGAAGTAAAGAACATATTTGAAGTATTGTCTGATTAAGAGATCTTATTTCAAGATGTGGATGATCAATGGGAAATGCTTCAGAATTCAATCAGTTTGGCTGCAGAAACAACTATTCAAAATTAAAGATACTTAAGTCATAAGAAATGGATGACTGAAGAAATTCTATGACCGCCTAAGCTTATCGGTATGGCACATGATGATGATGGTTGTTCATCTTGTTGAATACTTCCTTTGATTCTGATGTTCTACATTTAACTTTAGAGAAGAAGGGCAGAATATCAGACGGGCCTGCGTGCCCAATTCTTAACCCTTTGAAAATAAAGATTGTTTGTTCGTTCGTTTGTTCCTTAATACACCTTCCGTCGGCTCCGTGGCGAGGGTGTTACGGACGCAGTTCGTGATCCCTCATACCCGCTTTCGAAACAACTGCGCGCGATTTGGCAGCAGACAGCGCGTTGTATTGGTTTTTTACGAATTAATATGGGCCCCGGTCGTTCAGAAAGCAATGGCAAAATACTGAACTTAAACTTGCCAAGAGATCACAACAGCAAAAAAAAAAAAAAGCTGGTGTTGATTGCAACGTCCTGTAAAGGTTATGAAACTAACTTTTGTTCACAGATTGTTTTGTCTTCCGTCTGCGGTTATTAAAGGACCCAAATACGTAAATAAATTGACTTGTTTCAATACACTTTGCTGTTGCATTTGAGTATACACTTTTTCTTTGTAGTAATTATTAATTATGTTTTTCTATTATTCAGACTAAGTGTTTCGTTTTGACTTTCCATTGCAATTATATCTATCATCTTTCATCTTGTAACTACGCTCCATTTCCAGCAACCAAAACCACGTCATCAGCATAAGGCAGGCTGTTGACATTATGGCCACCAACTGATATTCTTGGCGTGTCTCTCCCCCGATGGTGTTTCCACCTTGTCGTGGTGGGGGAGCTTGAGTTTCTCAATGAGCCTGAGAGCTATGCCGGCGGTAGCGTAGCTACTAGCAGGGACTCCCAAGCCGGACAGGTCAAAGGGTAGAGAACAGACAAAGAGAAACACCCTAGTCCTCCAGGTTGGGGGTTGAAGTGTGGGGTTAACATCCCCACCTTTGTAAAAACTATTTTGTTACGAAACAGATACATCATCATCATCATCAAGTGCCGTGCCGGCTGGTGTAGGCGTTCAGGTCTCTACACAGATCTCGGTCTTTGGTTTTCTGGATCAACTCTGCTGCTGATATTCCTCCATGCCACCGTCTCAATCCATCCAGCATCATTTCTCTTGATTTGCCTCTGCCTCTCTTCCCCTCGATCTTTCCAGTTGTTACGATGTTCTCCAATGCCTCTCTTCTCATCACGTGACCGAAGAAAGATGTTTGTCTCTGTCTTATTGTTGTATATAATGTTCTAGTTTTATTAGCCCGTTTCAGGCAGTCGTCGTTAGTTACTCTGGCAGTCCAATGAATTCGCAACATTCGTCTCAGGAACCACATCTCTGTTGCTTCTAATTTCTTCTTAATTTGTTCATTTACATTCCAAGATTCACTGCTATACAGCAAAACTGGTTCTACATAGCATTTCAGCACTCTCGTTCTTACATTCAGTGATAGTGACTTATTGCATAAGATACTCTTCATTTTCTGAAATGCGGATTTTGCCTGCCCTATTCTGCTCCTAATCTCTGTTGTACATCTTCCACCTGATGTTATAAATGCCCCTAGGTATCTAAAATTATCCACTTGGTTAAGGATTTTTCCTTCTATTTCTATGTCATATTTTGGTGTCACCATTTTCTTTGATATTACCATTGTTACTGTTTTATTGATATTCAAGGAGAGTCCTTTCCTTGCACTCTCTGTTACTACAACGTCTAATAATTGTTGTAGGTCTGTTGAATTATCCGCCACCAAACAGATACATGAGCCTCGAATTCGGACTGACTTATTTGGACATCGACGTTGGAACGTTAAAGGACATTTGAGACCTATAATCAAATAGATCACATTTTAATTAACAACAAAAATGCATCAAACATACAAGTTAGAAGCTATAGAGGAGCTGAGTGCCATAGCGACCACTTCCTCGTTGGGGCAAAATTTAAAATAAAACTTAAGAGAGCTTTCTATGCTAAACTACAAAGGTTACACCCAACATATAACAGAGGAAAAACTACAATAAATTACAGTCAAAGAGAAATTTGCAGATGAAATAAAATGTAAACTTGAAATTCTACAAAACCCGTTGGAGGAAAGCGTTGACCAAACTTGGGTGAACATCAAGAATACAATTCAAACTACCGCAGAAGAATGTCTCGGTGTGTTAACCACGCGGTACCATTGGTACAATGGCGACAAAATGAAGCGTTGCTTTTCGGAGGGACGCTATTTAGTGTTATCCTTTGGATTTCGTGTGATTTCCTATGGATTTCCTGTGAATAGTGTTTTCCTGTGGATTATGTGATGTTATTTTGTGTTCCTTTTATTGGAAGTTTTCAAAAGAAGCCACGGAATGCAGGTGGTGGATGAAATTTTGAGGGCAGCCGACAGATATTGTGGGTCATGGCCTCGAGCTTCACGACGGCAGGCAGAGGAACTCTTCTTGAGTCAATGGCTGCGGTCTCCGACCAGTAAGATCACTGCCATAGAGGAAAGCAACGGCAAACTACCTCTTTAAAAGTGCCTAGAATATCATGATTCGCTTAAAGACTGATCATCGCAAGACAAGGACAGAGACGTTAAAATTAGCAACTTGGAACGTTAGGACGTTAATCAACGACGGAACATTAGAGAACATAAAACAAGAAATTGAAAGGGAAAAAATTAATATTTTAGGTATGTGCGAAACGAGATGGATAGGAGCAGGCATCAAGATAGAGGAAGATTTCAAGATTATTTAATCTGGAGGTGAAGATCGTCATAGAGGAGTGGCAATTATTTTGGACCGGAAAACAGCAAAATCTGTTCAAGGATATTGGGCCGTGTCGGACAGAGTTCTACTAGTTAAATTAAGTGGCAAACCTTTTAGCATAAATATTATTCAAGTATATGCCCCAACAGAAGAATCCAGTGAAGATAGTGTATAAGAATTTTATAATGACATAGAGTCTGCCTTAAAGAAATGTAAAAATTCAGAAATAAACATCATAATAGGGGACTTCAATGCAAAATTAGGAAATCAAGGGGATAGATACACAGTAGGAAACTATGGTTTAGGAGAGAGAAATGAAAGAGGATACAGACTCGTAGAGTGGGCAAAAGAACAGGAAATGATTGTAGGAAACACCTGGTTCAAGCAACACCCTAGAAGATTATGGACATGGAGGAGTTCTGATAGCAGGATTAGAAACCAGATTTACTACATTCTGATTAGCAGAAGATTTAGAAACGCATTAACACTAGCCAAAACAGTTCCCAGTGCTGATTGTTATAGTGACCACAGATTACTCACAGGAACATTGAGGATAAAATTGAAGAAAGTCAAGTATATAACAGGAAACACTAAATATGATTTGTGTACATTGAGTAATGACAAGGAAATACAAAACAAATTCAACATAGAAGCACAGAACAGATTTGAAATTTTGTCTGATCTAGAGATCCTATTCCAGGATGTGGATGATCAATGGGAAACGTTGAAGAATTCAATCAATGTGGCTGCAGAAACAACTATTCCAAAATTAAAGAAGGTGGGTCGTAAGAAATGGAGGCAAAAGAAGCATGGCTTGAGGAAAAGTGCTTAGAAATTGAAAACCAACACAACAGTCAAAATACCAGATTATGTACCGGCATATGAGTTATAATAAATAATGATACAATCTGTAAGGCATTTTCAAAGTTTTCATAAAAATAATGCATAATGCATAACATTGTAACTCATCTTTTTTTGCTTAAAGAATGAATAAATAATAGTTACCTTATCTCTATCAAGTTTGAAGATTTTATATTTCTTTACACTGTCGCCAACTCTAAGAAGACATGGAACAACTTCAGCCATTATTAAATCTACAGGCATATGCGTTATATTCCTCCTCCTCCTCCTCTCCCCTCCTCCACCTCCTACCCTCTTCCTCTTCTTCTCCCCCTCCTCCCTCTCCCTCCTCCATCCTCCTCTTCTCTCTTTCTCCTCCTCCTCCCTCCTCCTCCCTCTTCCTCCTCCCAGCTCCTACTCCTCCTTTTTCTTCTTCTTCTGCTGCTGCTGCCGCTGCTCCATTTACCCAAGTTAATTGTTGGGGAAGATGTAAAGATCTTTCAAGTGCTCTTTCTAATGCTTTTTGTAAGTTGGTCTTCGTTTATCTAAGGTTGTTCTAACTGCAACCAATAAATGATTAGACAGACAGACAGACAGACAGACAGACAGACAGACAGTCGGGAACGGGAACTTATATGACTACTCATATGAATTAAATGAGATGCTCCCCATCAGGGGCTGGGCGAAGCCGGGCCGGATCAGACAGACAGACAGACAGATAGACAGACAGACAGACAGATAGATAGTCGGGAACGGGAACGTGAGCTTATATGACTACTTATATGAATTAAATGAGATGCTCCACACCAGGAGCTGGGCGATGCCGGGCCGGGTCAGACAGACAGACAGACAGACAGACAGACAGATAGTCGGTAACGGGAACGGGAACTTATATGACTACTTATATGAATTAAATGAGATGCTCCCCACCAAGGACTGGGCGAAGCCGGGCCGGGTCAGACAGACAGACAGACAGACAGACAGACAGACAGACAGACAGACAGACAGACAGACAGACAGACAGATAGTCGGTAACGGGAACTTATATGACTACTTATATGAATTAAATGATATGCTCCCCACCAAGGACCGGGTCAGACAGACAGACAGACAGATAGACAGACAGACAGACAGATAGATAGTCGGGAACGGGAACGTGAGCTTATATGACTACTTATATGAATTAAATGAGATGCTCCACACCAGGAGCTGGGCGATGCCGGGCCGGGTCAGACAGACAGACAGACAGACAGACAGACAGATAGTCGGTAACGGGAACGGGAACTTATATGACTACTTATATGAATTAAATGAGATGCTCCCCACCAAGGACTGGGCGAAGCCGGGCCGGGTCAGACAGACAGACAGACAGACAGACAGACAGACAGACAGACAGACAGACAGACAGACAGACAGACAGACAGACAGACAGATAGTCGGTAACGGGAACGAGAACTTATATGACTACTTATATGAATTAAATGATATGCTCCCCACCAAGGACTGGGCGAAGCCGGGCCGGGTCAGCTAGTTACTAATAAAAGAACAAGTACATCAACAGGGTGTCTAAAAACTGAAGATGGCAAAATCATAATAGAAAAAGACCAGATTCTAAATGTACGGACAGATTATGTGAAACACCTTTATGATGATAACAGAGACGAACAGTATGATATTTTGGAGATGGAGATTCGAAATGTTCTTAAGCATATGAAAGCTGGCAAGGCCCCCGGTGCAGATAACATCACAACAGAAATGATTAAAGCTTTAGGAGAATTTGGACTAAAGCAAGTCACCAGGCTGATGAACACATTATATGATACTGGAGATATACCTCCTGAATTATGTAACTCTGTATTTATTGCAATCCCAAAGAAATCAGGAACCTTGGAATGTGATCAACATAGAACAATTAGTATAATGAGTCACATCACAAAGATTTTGCTAAGAATTATTATGCAAAGAGTGAGGAAGAAGATACAACCTGAAATAGGGGAAGAACAATGTGAGTTTGTAGAAGGAAAGGGCACAGTAAATGCTGTGTATATGCTGCGAACAGTTATTGAACGTGCTATAGAAGTAGGATATACATCTTTGCTTTATTGACTATACAAAGGCTTTTGATAGAGTTAGACATGTCAACATGGTGGATATGCTTGCAGATCTACAAATTGATGGGAAAGACATTAGACTTATAAAAAACATTTATTGGAAACAACAAGCAATAAGGATTGATAATGAAGTGGGACACTATCAGCCAATTAAGAGAGGTGTTAGGCAGGGATGTGTGATGTCTCCAGATCTTTTTTCCCTATACAGTGAAAATATTTTCAGAAATGTAGAGGATATAAATGGAATCAGCATTGGAGGACGAAACATCAATAACATTAGATATGCAGATGATACAGTATTAATTGCAGACAATGCGCAGGACCTGCAACAATTAGTAGATGCGGTTGTTGTACACAGTGAGCAACTGGGGTTAGAATTAAATTGTAAAAAGACTCAGATTATGGTCGTCACTAGGAAGGAAGAAGTGCCACAATGTAATATACAAGTAAATGGAAATATTCTTCAACAAGTGAATCGGTACAATTATCTTGGAACAGTCATAACATCTGATGGGAGATGTCTTGGAGAGATTAGAACAAGAATCGGCATGGCAAAAGTAGCCTTTAGCAAGATGAAAAACATTCTGACCAATAAAAAGATGTCAATTGAAACGAGAAAAAGAGTGTTGAGGGGATACATAGAGCCTTTTCTTTTGTATGGATGTGAAACTTGGACAATGAGCAGTCAAGCTTAAAAGCATCTGATGACTGCAGAAATGTGGTTTCTGAGAAAAATGCAAAGAATACCATGGACAGACAGAAAAACCAATGACCAAGTACTACAGGAGACAAATGAACATCGTAAACTGATTAGAGAAATTAGACGTAGACAGTCAAAATTTTTTGGACATGTTATGAGAAGAAATGGATTGGAGAACTTAGTGACAACTGGCAAGTTCGAAGGGACCAGACCAAGAGGAAGACCGAGAGGAAAATACCTGGATGGCTTGGCCACATGGCATGGACGAGACAGGAACACTGAGTTGATCCATGACACTGGTGATCGAGTGAAATGGCGAGTCATGACCGCCCACGCTTTCCGGCATAGCACATGATTGTTAACCTCGCATAGAAAGAACAGATGGTTCAATCAAAAATGTGAAGAAGCAGTCACTAGGAAAAATAATGCCAGACAGCTATGGCTAAATGACATCAACAACATCCACACAAAAAAAAAGAGCAATATAGAAATGAATGTAAAGAGGCTACAAAAATAGTTCGACAGCAGAAGCGATAATATATGAGCAATATAATCAAAGATATGGAAACTAATCACCAGAAAAACGAATGCAGAAAGTTTTTTTAAAGAACTGAAGTCAATGAAACGAGGGCACTAACACCACACGTATGGTTTAAAAGACAAAAATGGGAATATGATAAATACCAATGAGGAAATGTGCAACACATGGAAACAACATTTTGTTGAATTACTAAATTGTGAAGCTCCAAGTAACACTTTCCCTCAGGAAGAGGTTCTAACGTGTGAACCACAAATTGAAGAACCTGCATTTGAAGAAACCCTATATGTAATCACACGACTTGAAAAACAATAAGGCAACTGGGGTTGATGGAATTGCTGCTGAATTTATAAAGACGGGTGGCCATGCATTACATCTAAAACTATACGAACTAATAATAAAAATCTGGAGGACTGAAGAATTACCCCATGACTGGAAAGAGTCATTATTGATACCTATCTTTAAGAAAGGAGACAAGTTCCAGTGTGAAAATTATAGAGGAATATCACTACTGTCCACAAGCTATAAGATACTATCCACAGTATCACTAAATAGACTAAAACCATATTCAGAATACATATTAGGTGACTACCAGTCGGGTTTTAGACAAAACAGATCAACAATAGATCAGATATTTATCTTACGACAAATAGCCGAGAAAAATTGGGAATATAGAAGAGATCTCCATAACATTTTTGTGGATTTTAAAAAGGCTTATGATAGTGTCCATACGAATAGTCTATGGAATACTATGCGGGAATTTGGAATACCAAGGAAGTTAATCAACATGACCAGACTATGCATGGAAGATACTTATAATATAGTAACATATAAAGGCAGGAAATCAGACCCTTTCCAAACAGCATCTAGCTTGAAACAGGGTGATGCACTATCACCGCTACTCTTCAACCTGGCTCTAGTGAAAGTTGTAAGGAGGGTAAAGGAGGAATGTGATATTGGAGGAACATCCAAGCTGCTTGGTTATGCAGATGATATAGATATTTTAGGGGAAAATGAACAAAAGACATTAGAAATATTGACTCACTTAAAGGAAAAGGCCCAACAGATGGGCCTGGTTATCAACTAAGATAAGACAGAATGTCTAGGTAATTTCAAGCGAAGGAATGGCTAAAATCTCTGTCCACATACAAATAGATAATATGACCATTAAAAGAACAGAAACATACAAATACCTGGGTACAATCTTCAACTGCTCCAACATCATAAGGGAAGAAATACAAACTAGAATCAATTCTGTAAATAAGATATACTATGCACTACAACATCTACTAAAATCAAATGCGCTACCTCGTAACACCAAGATCACAATATACAAAACACTGATCAGACCAGTTGTGCTGTATGGCTCTGAAACCTGGAGTACAACGAAAGGAGACGAAGCCTTGCTACAAACCTTTGAGAACAAAGTTTTAAGACGATTATTTGGACCCTATATGGATACACAAAGTGGAGAGTGGAAAAGAAGAAGTAACAAAGACATTTATGATCTGTTTAAGTCCCCGCTAATCACTGGTATCATGAAGGCTAATAGACTACAATGGCTGGGGCATGTAGAAAGAATGAAAGATAATAGGGAAACAAAACTCGCTTACACTCAGGAAATAAATGACCGTAGACCCCGAGGTAGACCAAGAAGACGGTGGAGAGATAATATATATACAGACCTACAAGCACTTGGAATCAACGACTGGCAAGAGAAGGTCAACCAGAGAGACGAATGGAGACGGATTTTATCTGCAGCAAAGAACCTCAATGGCTCGGAACGCTGAAGAAGAAGAAGTCTTGTATGGATCTCCCTATTATTTCACTATGGAACCTTTATACGAGGGGTTTTAAATGAAAACCTTAAAAGTGTGACAGAAATTACAATAAACATGTCATTGTCTTGTAACCTGTCAATATTGTTGTTAAGGATGTCAAGAGGGTTAAGCATGTGACATCACGGTGCAGGCGAACACTGCGACATCATAAGGACAGATTAAAAATGACAGCCCCACTTTTGACATGTACCAAAAGGAGCAGCGTTCTTTTATCCGTTATTCTATCAGTAAAGGGGTGACACCTATATAAATTCATCGGCGAATGAAGGTCCAATATGGTGATGCATGCCTGTCAATCCAGCAAGTGTATAAGTGGAGTAGGGAGTTTCAAATCGGCGTGACTTCTGTGACAGACTGTTCACAACCGGATCAGCCACACCGAGAAGTGACCCAGAGCATTTTTTTTCTACAGAAATCCAAGCACTTTATCGACGCTGGAGGACTTGCATTGAACACAGCAGTGACTACATCGAAAAATGATACATTTGTACTGGACTTTTTCAGAATATATTCACCCCTCCACCCCCACCCCCCTCAAAGGAAAAAAAACAATTTAGGTTTTCACGTGAAGCCCCGCTCATACCTCCTCAGGTATTAACGTTTGTACATTTTTTTTTTTTGCTCTCGCTCGCTTTAAACTCAAGCGTAGTCCATAAACACTATTTATGGTGGTGATGGACTGGATTTTGCGTTAGGGCTAGCTTTCCTGTTAAGAGTATCCCTCACCATCTGGCGAACCCACTCCGACTTCAGAGGTACTTGTAATTAACGTCCCCAAGTCAAGGACGACATATCAACATTTTAGTCAAGCTGTCCAGTGTAGGGGTTGAAATGCTTACCTCGGCATCAGCATACCGGATGTTTAAGAACACGCGTTCTTATCCATTCGGCCATGCGGACCTGCGTACGTTGTTTAAGAATTCCCTTCCACGTAGATCGCAGTGCTGATTTTGGCAAATTTGTCTTTCCTTACTTTTACTCTGATGAATAAATCAACACATTCGGAAAGCAGAAAAGGTCAGATTTACAGAAGGTAGCTAGCCACAAGTAACAGAATGAACATTACAGCATTAATGCTTTCATCAGCACACACAAATTAAATATAAACCCAAAAACATAAAAAAAAAACTATAATAATCTGTCATTTCTGTCATTTACTGCCAGCATAGTACCTTGCGGTGTATGGCAGACATACCCAAAGGAACCACATAAAAATCTATAAAAATGATTATGGTAAAGTGACAGTCACATTTATAGTTAACGGACAATCACATTTATAGTTAAGGAAAATTTTGAAGTTGTTTTTATTTATGTCGTTATAGCAGTTCAAGCATTGCGCTGGTTTTCATAAAATGGTATGCGTGCCGGTCATTCATAAAGCAAGGGAAAACTACGGAGCGTAAGCTTGCCAAGAAATCACAAAAGAGCCACAAAAATGCTACAGATGACTGCGACGTCCTGTAAATAATATGCAGCTAACTTAACTATAGCGGCTTGTTGGCGGAGCCGTTTTGAAGTTGCACCGACAATAACATGAGCGCTGTTGAGTTTGACACCTGAGGTCGTCGTTCGCTTTGGGAGGGAAAGACTGACCACCTATCCCTCCCTGCACTCCGGCGTGGTAAACATGATGGTCCTCACTTCACATACCCACAGCAGTTTACTGCTACGGGGCTTGTTAACTTGTTATTTATAATATAGTTATATTGGTGTCATTTTGTTCTGTATATGCTAATGAAGGATTTACACCCGCAACGCCGATATTGTCACTTGTGGTAGGGTTCTTGTAAAGCTGATCAGTAGGTAAGCATGGCCAAATGGATAAGAGCACTCGTACTTAAACATCCGGTGTGCTGGTGTCGAGGTAGCGGGTTCAACCCTTACACCGGTCAGCCGGACTAAAATGTTGACTTTTCGTCTTTGACTTGGGACGCAAATTACAAGTACCTCTGAAGTCGGAGTGGGTTCGCCTGCTGGCGAGGGACACTGTTAAGAGGGAAAGCTAATCCACACATAACAATTAGTTCAGTGCAAGGGAAGCAGGAGCACGTGTGTAGACTACACTTGAGTTCAAAGCGATCTAACGCCAAAAATAAAATAGCAATAAAGCTGATCCTTTCCACTTTGTGGCAAAAGTAACTTCCCATTTGGTTTTGTCCCATTTGGTCAGAAGAGTAGATAAATAGGGTGTATTTTTAGTGACTGTGGGGTTTTTAAAAATATTTCCCTTCCAAGTTTTGTATTCACAGTCTGTGAACTCATGCAAAATAAAAGATAAATATAAAACTTGGAACGGCAATATTTTCAAAAACCCAACAGTCATTAAATATTCACCTTGTACTTCTATAACCGCACACCAATACTTGTGACGTTGTTTATGTATTGGCTTTGTGGCCACAAGAGTCCCGCAACGATTAATGTTTCTGTTTTGACGATATTTCAACCAACGTCACGTAACTAATGACGTCTTAATAACAGTACATACTTATCGATAAAATGATAACACGAGATGTTATCTTTGCTTTGGCCTTCATGAATAGGCGTCGTGTACTTTACTTGTGAACTTGAAAATATGGAGTCGAGGTAGAGGCCAAACATTTAAAAGGTCACCCTACCCGTATTACGTTAACGCACTTGACAACATAGAAAATGAAAGCCATAGCCCGTAAGTACAGCTTTTAATTGTTGTTGTCTGGTGCTTCCTCTAATACCCGTTTCTTTCCTCAACTTCTATGAGCGGCAAACAATACATGCGTATTTATTTGTGAACTGTATTACTGCCCTTAAATGGCTCCCCATTTGATATTTACCTGCAAAATCTGTCTAATGTCTAATTTCTCTAATCAGTTTACAGTTGTCATTTGTTTTTTATAGGGCCTGCTGGTTGGATTTTCTGTTTGTCTATGGAACAAAAGAAGTTTGCTTCCCCCTAGGCATCTTCTCCTTGAAAGATTCTTTTACTTGCACATCCCGCAATCTCTTATATGTTACCATCTGTAAACGATGTGACATGAAATACATTGGCAAAATTGGCAGACGCCTTGCCGACCGTTTTAGGAAACACCTCAGAGATATTAACCAGGGCGCTGACAAACCTGTCCCCAACCATTTTAATTCTTCCAACTATAATGAAGTCGACGATGTATGTGTCACTGCATTTAAACCTTACTTCTCCAACAGCTCCATTAGGCTCCAAATTGAAAGCCAATTAATAAACTCTCTGGGATGCGTCCATCCAGCAGGTATCAATACTGTTGTGGACGCCACCGTATCACTGTGCCATCTTCCCTCTGTACATTCATATCCAAATGTTCACACGCCTCCGTTTATACATATCCAAACTTCCGGTTGCCAATATGGCGGTTAGCCGTTGAACCGTTTAGGCCCGTGGCGTGTTTATGCTTGCAGCTACGGTTTGCAATCGCATTTTCCTCATGTTGGACTGGTAGTACATGGTTCCGTCGCCCTGCTACTAAGTGAGTGCGTGGGCGACACTGTGAGCTGTGAAATTCGGGGGGGGGGGGGAATGCTTTTACATCTGTCCTGTACAATGACCTGCATGTTCGGAACAATGGCTACCGGTTGTTGCTGAATAGACTAATTTGCCTTTTCGGTTCACGAGTGATTTTTTAGAAGACTTCCGGGAGTCAGCGCTGAAGCTGCGAGCTCGTGCTTTATGCGACACTTTCAGCGGGTCACCCTGCGGTAAAAAACCGAGCCATGTGAGAAAACCCGGGTCAATTAGGTCTTTCTGGTGACTGCCGAGTCTATCGACGATGAACTGTGGTTTTCGTGGATTAATTTTGTGTTGGCATTCTGGCAGCGGCATTATGCACAGTGTACCTGTGCGGGCTGTTGAATTGCCGAGACTCCTGCCTATTCCACTTTTCACATTGGACAGTGGGGAGCATTTTGTGTGACATTCACTAGCACAGGAACGGAGCATAATGGGGACGACCCGTTGCCGTGAAGTTGGAACCTCGACTAACTAACTAACTATCTAACTAACTAACTAACTAACTAACTAACTAACTAACTATATCCAATCTGTTTACACTGTTTATAACTATGCTGTCCCCCCTCTATATATTCATACCTAACCGTCTACACACCTCTATATATTCATATCGGACTGTTCCCATTTTTATTTTTTTGGCGACATAAACCCTATCTGGCCCTCTGGCAACCTAACTATACTTAAACTCTGTAGCCAAAGAGTGCCTTCGCAACCGGCACAAACCGCCATTTCTGCTCCCACATGGAAACCGAGTAGTTGCGTTATTTTGTGTTTTGTTTTTCGTTGTTTTATCTATTTGTGTTGTCCTGTCGTTGACAAAGATTCTTAAAATCAAAACGACGGCCGTCCTGTGTGTCCTATTGTACGCATTTGTGTGTGTTTTTTTTTTTTTTTTTAATATTTTTTTTTTAAATTTCATTTTATATATTTATTGATTGCTTCTGATTTCGGATAAGCCACTGACTTTGTTTTCACCTATGTACGATGGATCTCCTTGTAAGATATGTTCAACGTGTCTGTGTTTAGTATGTTTCTTCTCGCAGGAGCTAAATATACCTATTTGTTTCCAACTCTCTGTTTGTCCGTGGTGTTCTTATAATGTTCCCCAGAAACGACATTTTCACTGCATTTAGATGTTATCCAGCTTGTCAACTCATCGTCCACATTTCACATCCATACAAAAGTACATGCTCCATGTAGCACTTCAACACAATTTTTCTCGTTGCAATCGACACCTATTGTATTTGTCAGTTTGATTGAAGGAAAGATGCTCATATAAAGGAGAAATCAACTCTAGATGCAATGAACAAGTACAGTTAAGTAGTTAAGTGATACTGGACGTGACTGGACAAGAAGCAACTCCAGCACCGGTGGTTTATATGGCAGTACATTCCTGGCGTATAGATTTCTTCTTCTTCTTCTTCTTCTTCTTCTTCTTCTTCTTCTTCTTCTTCTTCTTCTTCTTCTTCTTCTTCTTCTTCTTCTTCTTCTTCTTTCTTTCTTTCTTTCTTTCTTTCTCTTTCTTTCTTTCTTATCCCTCCTCATTTGTATTCCTCCTCATCCACCTTGTCTTCTTCTCCTTCTTCCTTATTCTTTTTCTTCCTCTCCTTCTTCTCTCTTCTCTTTATCCTTCTTCTACTCATCTCCTCCTCCGTTTCTTCTTCTTCTTCTTCTTCTTCTTCTTCTTCTTTCTTTCTTTCTTTCTTTCTTTCTGTCTTTTTTTTTCTTGTTCGTTATTACTCCTCATTTTTATTACTCCCCATCCTCTGCCTCTTCCTTTTCTTCTTCGTCTTCAGCTGAAGCAATAACAACAACGAGCGCATCAACAACAAATATAACTTTATAAGCACCAATCAGGTATTCTTTGAAAATACGTGTTCACACCAGCCAACAAGTAAGAATAAACCCATTGGCACACATCCAAGAATCAACAGAAGCAGGAGGAGCAATCAAAAGAAACGATTGTTGTATCCAACTCTCCCCCTCACCTCACAGGCCACAACATTGCAGTTGCGCAACCCTTGCAATTAGAGAATGGATACCTTCCAAGAAGGTAGACTGGTTACTGGGCCAGAGATGATATCTGATGGCAGGTGATGGAATCTTCTTTGGCTGTGTTTCATTCATTCCGGAGTAGGTGCGTTGAGTCTGATAGCATGCTCTGTTTCATCGGCGGTTTGTGAATCCATGCGTTATTCTGATGTGGTTTGCTTGTACTATATTTTATCTTTACTGTTTTTATTCGTGATTATATTTCATTTTGTTTATATCCTGTTGATTGTTTTTTTTTTTCAGTGT